>NDXB01012384.1:0-11248 GCA_002631895.1 Agapornis roseicollis | reverse complement strand
TTTTTCTTGGCCAAATAAAGAATTCAACTTTTTTTTTTTTTTTTTTTTTTTTCTTTGGGAGCAACCAGTGGACAGGATATCTTGTTTGCCATATCGGATTCTGCCCCAAGGAATTGCATCAGTTTTAA
The DNA here is from genome assembly GCA_002631895.1 of Agapornis roseicollis. NCBI lineage: Eukaryota > Metazoa > Chordata > Aves > Psittaciformes > Psittacidae > Agapornis > Agapornis roseicollis. The sequence goes on along the minus strand of NDXB01012384.1, from coordinate 11,120 downwards.
AAGAGAGGCATTGTACTTGCAGCTTAATGTTTAAACTTGGTGTCAAAATGCTACAGCAGAATAATGCAAACCGATAATGGAAATGGTTTTCTTGGGTGGATTTCAACTCCTGTGCTAGTATCTGGTAGAATGTATTTACTTTCTTGCATTGAAATACCATGCTATTTCCATCACAATAATGCCTCTTTTAGCTAGCTGGTTGCAGCCAGATTCAGAGATAGTAATCAAAATTGTTTTGAAATGTATCTCTGTTTATTACAGTGTAAATTTTGCTTTTATGCTTTATACTGTTCAGTGACTAAACATGTTTACTTTGAATGGGGTATGTGTTCCAGTTGGGTAGAGGCAGAATAAAAGTGTGTTTAAGCCAGTTGTAATTTAATTTCGGCTCTGTACATTTTCTTGAGACAAGGAAAGTTGCTGGCATTTATTCCATGCAGTGCATTACGAAGTGACTACCAGTCAGATTCCCCTATAAAGTGAAAACAAATTAGAAAGCAAGAGTGGCAAAGAGGAAGAGAGATTTGAATGAATTAAATCTGTGGCCTGTGGTTTGCTATCCTCTGTTGCTTTTGTTCATAATGTCTGGCTATGTAAACTTCTTCCCACCACTTTTTTCTTGAACTTGCAGCAAAGCAGCTTTGTGTGGTGTAACATCTGCTAGCATAAAAATGGTTGTAAATATACTGCTGCATCTTCACCATTCTGCTCAGCAGGAAGGAAAAAAAGGATGGAAAGGAGTGCGCTCTAGAAGCACAGATGGCTTTAGTAATTAATAACATTTTGGAAAATATCCTTTTTCTTAATTATTTTAAAGACATAATGTAATATGATTGCCAAAAAAGGGATGGTATGAAAAAGCTGCATCTATTTGTTACATTTGGAAGAGTTTGATGCTTGAACCTTTCCCGGAGGAGCATTCCTAATCAGCTGTGTACTCTCCCCTGTGTTATGGGACAAAGAGTTTGGGATGGAGTGCCCATTCTGCATTATTTCGCTCTGTGTAGTGTATCTTGTAATTATCTTAGTAAATATTCAAGGGGAAAAATAAAGCTGCTTAATCCCTTTTTCTTGCTGTTATGGAGAAGTGGGATAATAAAAGCATAGATCAGAACACGCTGTGTTGGAGTTGAATGGCAAGCAGCAAACTCCCAGTTTCTGGAAGGTGGGGTACATGCACAAAAGGCTGAGCTGCAGTAGGATTTCTATGATGACTCTCAGCTTTCCCTGGAGACCTGAGATGATTACATTACATCTACATTAGTGATGTAAAGTGCTGGCAGCTGGTAGCTTGTGGGCCTGAAAGGGGTATCTGTCCTCTTCCCATCTTTTCACCTGCTGCATAAGTTTGAGGCCAGGTTGTACAGAGCTTTGGGTGACATCATCTAGTGTGAGGCATCCCTGCCCATGGTAGGTGTGCTGGAACTAGATGATCTTGAGGTCCTTTCCAATCTAAACTAGTCTAAGATTCTGTGTTCTCCAGAGCCTGCATTGGCTGCTCTCGCTGTGTATTGGAGTCTAGGATTGCTCTTTCATTTCTGTTTTGTTTAGATTGTGGTGAGACACCTCTTGGTATGAGTGTGGGTTTTAATGAACTCAATTTCATTGGCCCAAGCAGAGTAAAAGCATTTACCCATAATTGACCTGGATTCTTTGTAATGCTGTAAATGAAGTCTTGGATTGTTAATGCCTTTATCAGCAGTGACTAATTTCATAGATTGAAAACCTCTTAAACTGCAGCACAATAAATTTAGTTCTAATGAATTACTAAAGGTGACTGTAAAAATAGAATGCCTCTTTAATATTTTCTCCCTAAAAAGTTTACCAGCCTAAATCACAGGTAAGATACCTTCAGGAGCCTTAGGATAGTTAACAGTGGTTGCATCCAAAATACCCTGAAATTCTGTGAGTCCAATGGCAGATTGTGTTTCTTAGGCTTGTTACACTTTCATGCTGCTGAGAGTTTGTGGTAACTTTATTGTGCAAACACTGCTGCTGTTTATTGCTTGCTGTGAAGTATGTGGTTTTTATCATATAAATTTGCTCACTGTAGAGAAAAAGTCTGAGATGTTTTAATTTACAAACAATTTTGGAGGGTGTACTTAACTGTTACCGAGTTATACCTTTCATAAAGTAGTATTTCTGGACTACAAATTGTCTGGAGTCTCTCTGGAAATAGTCTGCCCAATTCAGGAACTCAGTGTGTTGAATCTTGCTCAGCAAACACCAGGAAGTACTTTCACTTTTCAGTTTAGCTTTATGCATCCTTGTCTGAGTGGAGAACTCTCCTGACTCAAGACTGTGTGGCTGGAGTCAGATGCAGGTCTAGTAGTTAAGGGTGTATTGTGTCTGGCACCAGCAGCAGCTTGTATGCTTTTGTTTTTTGTCTGACTTAATTCAAAGAAGTTAAATGCAACATTCCTTAATAAAACCATATGTGGTTTATGGATACAATTTCCATCATGGTATTCCTTTGGCAGAAATGGATGAAATGTTGTTTTATTGCTTGATTTATGGGTTGTTTTTTTTACTGTTTCTGAAGTTACTGACCAATAATAGTGTTTGTGTATTTAGCTGCTGCTTCTGTCTGTGTCCATGAATCCTGCTGTCAAGTTTTCATTTACTTGGGATAGACAACCATCTGCCCCTGTAGTCAGTGCCATCCAGAGCAGTATTGGTGCAGAGAAGCTGCAGTACTAGCTGGTAGCTAAAGAGGCTGCTGATCTTGTGGATTAGTATGTGAAATGTTCCAGAAAGATCTGCCAGAGGCTCAAATTATGTAATGATTTGAGCAGGAAGCCACGAATTGTGTGTAGTGTGTCACCAGTGACAGACTGTCCCTGGCAAGGCTCCACTCCAGGAAGGAGCTGAGGTTTCTCAAAGGCGTCAGATGAGAATGAATGATGTGACAGCGTGGCCCTTGCTAGAACAGCTTGCCCCATGAAGGCAGGAGCTGGCAATCCTGCTGCATTGCGGTAGGAGGCAGTGTGCTGACAAAATGTTGTTCTGGTAAGCGAAGTTTCCTGCCCACAAGTGTGTACCAGCTGGTACCATCTTAGCAAAGACCATAGTGTTAGGGTGAGAGTAACTTCTTTCAGGTGGTTTTGGTTTGTGTGGTGGTTTTGTGGGCTTTTTGGGTTGGTTTGTGGGGATTCCCCCCTCTCCCCCAAGATCCTGAAAGACATTTCCAAAGCAAGAAAGGATCTTGCTTAGAAACAATGTGTCCAGGCTGCTGTATATGGAACTTAGGTCTGAAAAAATGTTAAAAAAATATGTCTAAAAATAACAAATAGATAAACTATGGTTGATGCTCCTTTTTGGCACAACATGAGTGAAGATTTGATAGGTAATGACCGTTTCAGGATGTATTGATTGCCTAAAATTGTCATGTACAAATTGAGATTCTAATGGTCTTTTCTAAATTGGGTGCTTCGTACTTCACTTTTAATTAGGATCAGGCAAAAGGTCTTTATAGGAATTCTAAAGTTTCGGTCTCCCAGTGGGTAACTCTGTGACATGATCTTCATCCATAGCCAAGTGCCTGTAGATGGGAAACAGCTACAGGCTTCTAGAAGTGTGTTCCTGTCAGGTCATTTTCCCTGATCATTCCAGAGACTGAGAATTGAAAAAGAAACTTGTATGTTAGATCCCTGTTGAAGTCAGCTTCTTTTCTGCTTTAGAATAAACAGATCATCTGTTGAGAAGCCTGGAGTCTGGATGAGGGCTGCCCATCCTTTTGAAGGATTACCATGATTTAGCTGGAGGTTTTGAAGTCCTTTCCTAATACCTTACTAAGGGGTTAAGTCATGTGGAGAGAGAGGGAACCCATAAGGTGTATTTAAGGTGGTAGGGAAGCTCAGGTGATTAGTGAAGAAACAGTCTTGCTTTACTGAGCAGTAGTCAATGATGATCATTGGGTGCTTCAGAATGTGACGTCTCAACATCTGGTTAGGTGTTCAGTTGCAGCTGAGATCCTGTGCTGTGTATCTAGTTAGGTGCTCAGGAAGTGAGGAACATAACGATCCTCTGCAGAGCAAGGCACTTAAGACCACATTATTCATTCTTTAAACATTTATTTACTTGCTTTAGAATAGGAGAGAAATTAAAATTGTAGGGGCTTTGTGTTTTTGCCTTTAGGGCTATGGTACAAAGGATAAACCTGAGGCTGCAGCTGCTGTCTGTTAACCCATCAGTAGTTAGGTTAGTGTTAGCTACCCACTGCTTAGTGCTTCTGCCTCTGTAACTGAGACTTGACTCTGTCTCTAAGTGTTTCTCTCAAAGAATTTTGAGTCTCGCTGAAAGGGCCATTGCAGACTTTGAACCCAAACAAGCTTCTGAAGAAACACTTAACTGGTGAAAAGACAAAGATTTTTGGTACTTGAATAACTAAAAAGAAATGGATTTTTTTCATTACATTCATTGCATCATCTGCTTGCATTCAATATGAGCAATAGCAGAGCCTAATGGCAGTTTCACCCAGCAAGCTGTAAATGATTAAAATCATTTGAGAAGCAGGTTCTGTTTCTGTTATGTGTGTTAGGTATGGTAGGGTGCCACTGATTTCAGTGGAGCTGTGCTGGGTATTACACTGATGTAACTGTGTTGAAATGTAACCACATTCTGCAAGAGAACAAAAATAGGAGGTGTATCTTTCATTGCAGGCTGAGAGGAGCTTGTATGGTTGAACATATTTTTGTAGTGCCTCGTTTTTCCAACACAAACATGTTTTGAATAGTGAATTTATTTTAGCATGAGGTTGGCTGTAGTTGACCCCAGAACTAAGTGTAGGGACACCTTTGTGTGTAGCTGTGTGGTGGTGGAGACCCGGGGGTGTTTTGTCATGTAATTATGAGCTACTGAAGCCAGTCTGAGAGTGCATGGGCAAAATGTGAGAGTTTGAGGCATTGGGGAAAAAAAAAACATATAAAACAAAGGCTCTTCTACTAGAAGACAGTGCTGTCAATATTTAGTGAGAATAAAATATCTAGCCCTTGTCCTCTCAGTTACTATTTATGTTTTGGAAAAAACTTCAGTTTCAAGAGAAGTGTTTGGTAAATTTGGGAGTGTTTGACAGGACAGGAAACTAATCTCTAACTGATCTCATTGCTGTAATTGTGATTGCTGTGGTTCTCAGTCCTCTAGTGCATTCCTTGGGGTGTTTTATGTGCTGTGAGTTTTTGAGGCAAGTGCTAGACCTACAGCATGCTCTGGCCTCTCTTGGCTGAGACACTTTGTTTTCTAGAACCTCTGTTTCTAATCTTGCTGAGGCCTTCTCTTAATTCTGTTTTTCCTTCTTAGTGGTGTGAATCACTTCACTCACTTGTACTGCCCAGAAGCGTGGAAATGTCAGATGTCAAGAGGTTGCCAACCTCTTCCCACACACCCACAAGGCAGAAAACCAGAAGTGGACAACAGTGAATTAGATGATGCTTTCACCCTTATATAGGGTTGCCAAAAGCAATGGGGGAAGTATGTTTTAGTACTAATATACTTTTTACCCAAAGCTTGGATAAGGAAGAGCCCTGATCGTATATCTCAGAATAAAATACATGTTTCTGCTCTGATCCTGACAAGCTGCTCCCTTCTTGGCCCCTATTGTATAGTTTTAAGTGCTTAGAAGAATGGGTTAGTTTCACCTGCAGCTATGATGCTTTTGCTTAGATGACAAAGACAGAAGGCAATTTCAAAATGAAATGAACTTCAGACAGAAACACACTGAGCTGGCAATACTTATGCTTGCTATAGTGTACACAGACTGATCAGTAAGGAGTTGTTTCTGGATGAAAAAGAAGGTCTTGAAGTAGTTCACTGTGTTTTTATCAGGTAATTAAATACTAGCATGCACAATTAAAGCTTCTTTTTTTTTCCTTTTTAGGGAAGGAAAGACATTCTCTACAATGGGAATTTCTACAGAATGATTTCTGGTTTTCAAAAGGTATGTGTATTTCTGTTCATTTAACATTTGGATTTGTTTAATAGATTATTTACTATTTGTTTAAAAGACGGTTTAATGTTTCAATGCAGTGCTGTCAATATTAGAATGAGAAATACGTTCTAAAAAAACAATTGTGGTTCATGAGAGAAGAGAAGGTATTAGACGTGTAGGTCATAACTCTGCAAATGTGGAGTATTTCCAGAAAACCAGATCCCCTGACACTGGAAAAGAAGCAAGTATGCAAGTGACTGAGACAGATAGGGGCATTTTATGTCCTCAGTGGCCTTGTCTTTTTGCAGTAGCCTAGCATTCTGGGAAGTACAGGTGAGTCATAAACTAACCCCTTCTTACCCCTTCCCAGCCTCACTAACATAGCACGAGAACATGGAGGTATTCTTAAAACAGCAGCAAAGGTAGTTTAAGTGCTCCATTCTCTGGTTCTAGCAGATTCTTCTCACCTCAAATTTGTCAGGAATGGTCACTTGGGTTTTGTTTGTTTGGTTTTGGTTTGTTTTTAATACTCAGAGTTAGGTCACTTGCAGACTGGTTTACATTCACTTCGTACATACTCCTAGTCTGAGCGTAGCTTTATATATGCCACTGGCATCAAGGATTCTTATCCTTCTGGCTTCTGCTGTCTGAAAGCTGCTTTTCCTCCAGAAACACCAAACTGCTGCAGAATTTCACTTTAGCATCCAGGCTTTGAGCAGGCTCAAAAGGGTTTGTTGTGAGGCAAATAATAGTTTCTCACTAATCCTCCTGCTCTGTTGGTCAAACCATTCAGTTTAGCTTAAGTGGGTTCTTTGTCAGTCTGTTCTGCATAGGAGGAGAGCACTGCCCATGCAAGTGAAATGCAGAACTTGGTGCACTCTTCTCTCTACTGAACCTTTTATCAGTGATCATGGTGAGATGATGTATTTACTTTTTGTTGTTCATATAAGAATGTTTCCAAATCCACATCAGAATTCTCTACTCTAGAGGGATTGGAATTTCAGTGTAGAAATTCACGAAAGAGCATGCTTGCATTGGTCTTCTAGAATCTTAAGAGTAGTGGTACAAGGCTTGTAGGCAGTGCTTTATTTATGTATAGCCTTGGCATTAGTCATTAAAATGCACTTCTGTTTTTAACTACTTGATCACTGGTCTATCCCTGTGCTGTACACCACAAGGATTTGGGAATTTGTTGCACTGTGACCTGGTGTTCTATCACAATCAGTTTGGTTTTTTGTAACTGATAAAAATAATTCTTCTGTGGGCACAAGTACAGTTTACTGAAAGAACTAAGAAAAACTTAAACCTACATTGGCCAGAAATAACTTCCTTGAAAGTGGAAACTTCTGCAAATATTTCCTTGGGGCGTAAGTCTGAAAATACAGGTAGTGCTACTGTGGCTCCACTGGATATCTTGATACTGTCCCTGATAAGCACAGCAATTAAGGCATTTTTGTGTGGGTCTTTCCCACCTGAGCTGAATTTTCCTCTGTTGCATCTATTTTGGCTGGGAATCCCACTACTGTTCTTTTAATCAGGTCCATTGAATCCTGCAGCCAATCTGAATCTTTTTACATGTTATCTCTAGCTTCTGGAAATTGAATTCTTTTAGGTCTGAGAAGTTATCTGCTGTTTGTAAGCAGCATACATCGCTTGCTTAAGTGGAGTGTACACTCAGTTTCCCTTCAGATGGACAATGTTTTCTTTCTAAAAGTTCTCTTATTCTTAGCACATTTCTAGGTCAGGAATGCTTAAAATATCTTCTGTCATTAAAACATGGAGTAAACAGTATAAAACAAAAATAGAGAGGCCAAAGAAAAATAAATGAAGCTTACTGCGTCCAGATGAAGCATTGTTTTCCAAACATTCATTGTTGCTTGTGATCGTGTAGACTTCATGCTTTCCTTTGAAAGACTGTCCTGTTTCATCACAGCAAAATTCAGTGACAGATAGACAGCTTGGTAGGAGCAGAAAGTGTATATTGTTGAAGATCTTGGACTGAGAAGGGTTGGTGGTTCAGAGAGGAGGCAGAGCTCTGGGAGTACAGTTAAAAACCAAATGATAACAAAACCATAGGGATAATTTATGGCTGTAGTTACTGTCTCAGTTGTCAGGTTCCTTGTAGTTCCATGTACATGTGAACTGATGTTTCTGTTACAGAACGTAGTCCCCAGTCTCGCTCCCAGCATCTTAATTTCTTGTCCCTGGATGTTTGTTCACACCAAAAGCCTGTGTAAGTAGTGAAACTGATCTCGCTGAAAAGTAGATCTGCTAACTGCAATTCTAAAAGGTTGTTTTTAAGACTCCAGGGAGGCCTTTTTGCAGGCTTTTGATATTTAAGGGGGACATAAAGAAAGATGGGGTCAGACTTTATGGTAGGGCCTGTTGCAGTAGGACAAGGGCTAATGGTTGTACTCTAAAAGAGAGTAGATATAAATTAAAAGGAAGAAATTTTTTACAAGGAAGGTTATGAAACAGTGGTGCAGGTTGCCCAGAGGAGATGGTAAGTGCCCCATCTGTGGAAACATTCAACATCAGGTGGGATGGGGCTCTGAACAGCCTGATCTAGTTGAAGATGTCCTCGCTCATGGCAGGGGGGTTGGACTAAAATGACCTTTAAAGTTCTTTTCCAACACAAACTATTCTATGATTCTGTGATTTTTTTATTTATTTATTTTTTCCCTTAACTGGATCCGTTTTTGTTTGTGCTGGCAGAGCAGAGGTGAGTGGGGAAATAATGAGTGACTACTGGATTTCTAGAGAGGACTAATGAAGCTTACCAGACCACTGCCTTGAGTTGTTCATGATGGGTCTTACGCCATACCTGAATCTTCAGACATTCTAATTCAGAAAACAGAGGAAACAAATCTTGGCTCCTGTACATTTTAGTTGTATATGAAATGGGAAAGGTCGTTTTCTTTTGTGTTGGTATCTAAGTGATTGTCTTGTGAAACTTTCCCCTTAAGATTTATCAGTCAGTCCCCAGCAAAGAAAGACTGTTTGAAAAGGTATGGGGATGATCTATAAAGAACTAAGGTGTGGTGTTATTTTACTCAAAATTTGTATTTCATCAGTGCCCAAAGTTAGAACCTTGTTGATTTAAAATGTGCAAAACCTGGTCTTACATGCAGAGCTGGACTGTGTGGGAAGAACTGAACACAAAATGACAGCTCATTTTGTTAGGCCTCAGTAAAACCTGAAGAAAGGGGAGGTTTTGCAAACCCCTTTGTTTTGAGCAGGCTCAGCTCACTGAGGCATATTGGGTTCTTTGCAGTTTCCTCTCATCCCTTTTCTTGAGTCTCTTTCTTCCTTAGTAGTGAATGAAATTAGCTTCAGGAGTAAACCAGAGCACAAGAGTCTGCTTGAACCAGCACGAATGTGTGCCTGGAAACTGAGAATAGAGAGGACTTGATGAAACTATTTATAGTTTCTCAGCCTAAACCAAGATGGCATAACTTGGTGCAAAAGCTGAAGGGCAGTTTTGGCAGAGACAGAGATGGTGAGTGACATTCCTGTGTTCCCAAGGGATTTCTTACTATTAATACACCAAGATTAGTAGAAATTTTCTTCTAAACTCATACATCTTCTTATGCTGCTGCATGTTTGGGCATTCATCTTCATCTCTTACTGTGTTTGGTGAAGTCAAAAAGAAAATTACTAAATTACTGCCAGAAAATGCGTTGGTTTTGGAAAGTTGGGTTTTGTTTTGTTTTTTCTTCCTGTATTTTCAACTTTAAACCTCAAACTATGGAAAATTTCAGAGGGATGTTTTCTCTAATCACACTTGTGGTCTGGTTTAGAGGAGCAATGCTTGGTTGAGTGTTTAAGTAAACAGATTCTAATCACAGGCAAAACTCCACTCCATCCTGTGGCTTTCCCAGAGCCTGGTTTTGCTCCAGTGTTCATATCTTTTCCGTTGTAATTTTGTTGCTCTTAAAACAAGTATTACATTAGAGAACAGAGGATATTTGTGTGATGAGTTAGGGAGCCTGCCCTACTGGCAGCTCTTCACCTAAACAAATCCTTTTTGATCTCAGTACCTGTGAAAACTGGAATCTGAGAAGAAGGCATGTGCTGCTTTGAATCAGGATGATTTCTTGCAGGCAATGGAAATGTCTGTGGCAAATCAAATTTGCATTCAAAACTTCATCTATAATTGTGGTTATTATGATTTCCTCTTTCTCTGCGTACATCCTTTTAATCTGCTAAGTGTAAATTTTCCAAACTCGACAGGTTGCATAAGCCAGAAAAGTAGGAAATAACTCCCAAAAGAACTGCTGCCAGATCTTTGAAGCACGTATTGAGTTATTGGATCTGAAACACAGTGTGTAAGAATTGCTTTGCCAAGTTTTGAAAGTTACAGTATGCGATGAGGCTGCTGTCTAGTATTTTCCTTGTAAAACAAAGGGAAAGACAGAAATATGGACTGTTGCTCATTACTTAACGACACACATTCCACTTTTCCTATGTTTGTATTTTTAACTGTTTCTTCTTCTCCAAATTAATAAGACTTGTAAAACATTACAATGAAAAGTAGCAAGTGAATCTACTTACATTTCATAACTGCTTTTTTTTGCTCTTTGATTTGTACCAGACTGGAAATTTGGATTGTAAACAAGATCATTATGAGAGCTCTTGCAGTCTGGGTTAGCAGTTGGGAGCACCTCTGGAACTGCTGTACATGTTAAAGTAATTCTTATGCTGATACATAGACTGTCTTTTCAAAATCTGCAGAGTCCTTTCCTCAGGTATTTGTGCATTTGGAAGACTTTGACCCTTTTTACTCCTTCTGGCCTGATGCTCAGACTTTTCTCAAAACAAAGGAAAGCAGTACTTCACTTACCTCCTTACATCAGGTCTAGGTGGTCAGATCTATATGTCCATCTCCTGTCTGTGAGCAAGCAGGTTGCTCAGTCTGACAATAATTCATTCATTCTTGCTGTGCTGTATTTTAGCCTAGAGAAAGCAACCCTATCTTTCCTTCTTTAGAGACCTTATGGGAGGGCAAAAGCCAGGTAACATAGCTATTAAAATATTTGTGGCTTGTATTTGGTTTAAATTCACCTAGGCTGAGCAGCTGCCTCTAAGAAGGTCCCTTCCAGCAGGATGGACAGGCATGCCTGCTTGATGTTAGTACTGGGTTACTCTGTTCAAATGATTTCTGAACCTTTCTCATTGCAAACTAAATAGTTTT
>NDXB01012381.1:0-25299 GCA_002631895.1 Agapornis roseicollis | reverse complement strand
TTTTTGCTTTTTATTTTTTCAAGGCTTTCTTTCAATTCCTTATTTCAGTCTTATATCTAGGGACAAAGGAAGCTAATGTGCCCTTAGTATTTGCACAAGAAAATGGCTGAACCCTGCTTCTGGGTCCATAAAAGTGAAAAGTGCTCTTCTACATTCTAAGGTGCTGTAGAACGTGCCTTTTTTTTTTCTTTTCAAGGCAACAATAATTAGTAAGAGATAATCAGCTGCTTTTCTCATGATCTTGGCTACCTTACTAACAGTTTTCATAATGAAACATGAAGGAAAGCTATTTCTAGTTCAACAGCCCTATTAAAATTCCCTGGAAAACTAATTCTGTAAGACTGTAATTCTGTTACTTAAGTTGGAAATTCAGATTCTTAGTATCAAGGCATCACTATGTTCCATGGTAGAATTTCTGAAAACACAAATTACTTAGAAGCACAGACTTCTGAAGAAAGTCACTCAACTGAAAGTTAAAAGTCATCATAAGAGACTGAACTGGGAATGAACTGCCTTACTCCTTAATTTATGTTCAAAATTGTGCCTAAGATTATGATGCATCTGTTTTCCAACAAAATCATGTTTTTACACTAGAGCTTTGTTGAGAAAGGTAAATACATTTTATGGAGGATTTTGATATTTCACAATTTGATTTTATTCCCATTAGTTTAAACCAATTGTCAGAATAGCTGGCAGGGAACCTGTAGAGGGAATTGCTATCAAAACCCAGGGACTCTCTGAAGCCATCCCAGGAAAAATGTGAAATCATGTCTTTCAAATAAACAAAAAAAAAAGTTATTGCAGCCAAGCAGTTTTGCTAAACCAGAACAGATACAGAAGAAAAAAAGTATTAAAAAAAAAAAAATAATTCTCAGAGAACCAGAAAAGACAAGTCAGTAGACAATACTGATAAAAATAAACCTATGTGACTAATAAAGGACATTAATGAAGTCACTGAAATAGCATTGTTCAACAAATCTAAATTAAAGGCATTTTAAAAATTATTAGGAACAAAAAAGAAGTCTATATTGGTCATGTGTAGGTCAGCTCTTCAGGGCAAATGGTAACAGTTTCAACAGTTTAGGAACAGCCAAAGTATGTGCATTATCTAGTTCTGTTTTGGGTTTGGAGAAAAGTAGGAGCCTGTAGCCATCTCATATGCCATCATGGAGAGGACAAAAAGATTGCTATCTATAACTGTACTTGACAGGAAACATTTTAAATATCAAAATGACATTTTTTGGCAGAAAGACTACAAAAATCAACAGACTTGGATAATTTGTCATCAATAGATAAAATGGTTGTAGCTAAGAAGCTTTGTATATCAGTAATATTTTACTTTAAGGAATCTTGGAAAAGTAAGGCACTTCCAGAGAAGTGGAGGACTGTCATTCTTAAAAGGTGTAAGAATATTAGTAAGCAATGAAGATCAGTTATTGTTGTCTCTCAGAAATAAATCCAATCAAATATTGGTGGCTTTTGTTAAGGATTACTAAACAAAGGATTACTGATTTGATAACTTACTTAATAATCTGCCTATCAACAAGGATTATTATAAGCCATTTGATTTAACATCACATAAATCTTGATTTTAAAGACTTGTGTTATATGGATTTAACAGAATATCTATTAAAACAAAACTTACTAATGGGATGAGATTGATGAACAAAGATACTTCTAGCATAACCTTACAGGCTATATCTGTACCACCTGCTTTTCTGCTGAAGTGTGCATATTACAAAGTGCACACAAATTTGTCCACCTTGATTCATTAGTACCTTTTCTTTTTTTCCAGGAGCACACTCTATCACTCTATCTATCTCACATACCTCTGTGCGTCACCCCAGACCCTTCTTACATGCATATTTCCAACCATCTTACTTTCTGTTGTTGCTGCTGAGTTCAGCGAGGAGTTTCATTTGCAAATATGTACCTCTGAGGAATGATTAGATGAACTAGAAGGAAGTGGTCTAAGCAAAATCCATCTTCAACAATGAAGGAAATTACAGCCACCCTGAATTCCCTTGAATGTCAAACTAGGCTGCAGCAGTTGCAGATTCCAAAATAACATCCAGCAAATCATCTTATAAAAGATTATTTTAATCATCTTTTATAAGATCATCTTTTATAGGAAGGAAGGCACTGTTCTGGAGAAGGTAGATTAGAAGCTACTGTTGAGCCATTTTAGCTACCAGATATGGGATAAGAAATAGAGACTCTAAGTGTTCTCTGAATAAATAATATGCCTTTCAAAACAAGTACTACAATCTGATACTTTTCTTCCAACAGAAGCACTCTTGCTACAAAGCATTTGCTTAAATGGACATCATTGGCCGCTCACAGTTCTTATATATCACAAGAAGGTCAGGTTGAAAACAAAGCAATTACTATGATCATTATGAACAGTAGAGTATCCCAAAGTGTTAAGTGCATGGAAATTTCCTATGCCTTCAGCAAATTTGTATGACACACTGTCTGTTTCTGTAGTGATTGTAAATTAATATTTCCTTAGATACCCATCTTAAGGACCCGCACTATAAAACATCTTAAACCACAGGAATTTGATCTATTAATAGACTATTACATACCTTTTTGACAACTCTAAACTACTTGAAGTGGGGACTCATAAGCACGGTGTCCTCACCAGTGACAGCTACCTTAATAGTGATTGGTTGTGAGTGCTCCATCCCTGGCAGTACTGAAGGCCAGGTTGGATGAAGCATTGGGTGACATGGTTTAGTGTGAGGTGTCCCTGCTTATGGCAGGGGGATTGGAACTAGATGATCTTAACGTCCTTTCCAACCCTAACTATTCTATGATTCCATGATTCTATGGGAGCCATATACATCATGAATAATGGCACCTATATCCTCTTGATATCCTCCAAATCACTAATCAGGAGTAATATAACACTAAAGTCCTGTGGACAGAGGTTTAAGTGCAAGTCTACAATTCTCCCACTCAACCTTAACTGTCTCAACACTGTTGCATATCTAGCAGGCATACCTAATTTTGCATATTAGCATATCTAATATACCTTCTGTCTGGGGCTTGCCTAGCTAAAATTCCTCTCCTAGGAATTAACAAGAATGTGAACTTCATAGAATTCTAGGACAGAACATAGTTCCTACCTGGCTTGGCTGTCTAGACACTAAAAATGATGAAAAAGTAAAAGGGAGACCCAAAAGATGTCCCAGGTTCTACGATCTAATTGGTTGATTGACTGGTGGTTTAGAGGTCTACATGGAAACTTCCACATGGAGAAGATACTCTACAGTTTGAAAAAGGAGAGAAAACAAAACATTTGTTTTCTTGAGCAAGAGCCAAAATAATGTGAAACAGAAATTGTATATGTCTCTTCCTTGCTTGCTTCCCACCTCGAATATTAACCCATTTATGTGACACAGTTCTCAACCCTCAGAAGCTTAGGGCATCAAAATGGCTAAATGCAAAATGTGCAAAGAAGAAGCCCAAGTTACACAGGAAAACTGGAGCTCCCTTGAGAAAATTAAATTTTCCTGAAGTCTGCAACCAACAAAGACACAGGTCTTTGTATTTGCATCTTTCCTCATACCACTTTAGTTGCTGATTATACTAACATTAGATGAAAAGAGAATCAGACTCTAAAATATTATTTTTTTTTCTGCTAGACTCAACTGTGTTCAACATTAAAGGTATTTTTCTATTATTGTAACCTTGAAATATCATTCTATTACAGTAAAAGCTTTATTAGAAGGGAACCATTACCAATATTCAAGTTCAGATTGAATTTGTGTTTCTGTCAGAAACCCCAACTGTCTATAGTCCCTGGGATATTTCAGACTGCATCAAGCTCTGATACATGATACCCAAGGAGCTCTCAAAAACAAATTCAGGTCTATTTTTCTTTTTCATAGGGTTTCTTTTTTCATTTCATGTTGCTCACTGTAAGTGACTGAAATCTGAGAGGTCACTTCTGAGTGCCAAGGTTTAAGAAAATATCAGTTGGACATGGTCTCAGGGGCTATTCTGACAGAAAAAAAAATAAATAAGGAATGAATATGTGAAACAAAAAAAAGATTTCTTATGAACAGTAAGATGAAAAAGCATCTTCTAAAGTGACCCAGAAATATTCAGATATATTCACTGCTTTGTATGTAATCCAGTACATTCTTATTATCTTTTTTTTTTTTACTTTATTATCCTACTTATATTTCTAAATGTTACACTTTTTAAGCATTTTCTTCGTAATGGCCAAAGATAAAAGCATGGTAAAAGACAAATTCAATTTCTTCTAAGCTATACTGTTAGACATGTTGAAACAAACATTCAGCCTGTACTTATGAATATCTACAATCCAAAGGGTTAAACCTCCTAACAGCTATGATTTATCATAATATTCAAAACAATAGATATTCACAGCAGGTATACAAAAGACTGATATAGTTTATACTCGTTAGAAAAGCCTATCCTGACTGAACTTCCATTTCTTTATGCATAGCTGCATTTTCCACCATGTAAAGCTCATTATGCCTTTCTTTTGAGATCTAATAAGAAATACCAGCTCATCCCTTTCCCTGGGAGCAGTTATATGGACAGATAAGAGAGAGAATTCCAAAAGGTCTTTGCAAAGATAGATGCCTGAAAAGAGGTAGGAATGACATTTGTACATAATCCTAAAGAGGAAATTCACAAGGGAAAATTACATGCAATAGGATCTGTAAAGCAGGGGTTTACTGTTGTGAGACCTTTAGGAAAAAGAAGTATCCATCAGAAATATCCTAGCTTGAGACTATCGCACAAGAGAGGTTTGAATGCATAAAATTTATTAACAGCATGAATCTCCATCAGGTTTTTATTTGGGAACAACAAAGGACTCTGAACCTAGCTTTTGCTGAAGTCTCCCTTTAATAAAATACTGGCTCTGATTTGGTACGAAATCAATTCTAAAAATAACTGAAAGCAATTCTATAGCACAAGGGGAAAGAGCTGGCACCCAAAACATTATGCCTCAAGCTGACTGAAATGACTAGGTAGATAGTGTCAGCATGATCTTTTAAAATAGATTAGAAGTAAAAAAGCAGCATAAATTCCTGTATTTCCTGACTAATAAAATCCTTCAGGTACAAAAGCCATTGTGCTGCTGGTAAGTAGCACTGCCTAGCACAGAAGATCCTTCCATTTTGAAGGAGCACTTGATGAAGGAAGCCAAACCCTTGTAGACCAGAAAGGCCACTCCACAATAATCACTTTGCCCATCAAACAAAAGGCTGTCAGCTGCACTGAGAGTCACCTGCAGCCTGAGTGAACTCAGCTAGCATTTGCCGCCTTCTAATTGTCTGTCATTTTCGTTGCCTTAAATCCATTGTTTAATTTTTTTTCCCCAATTCATCCTCCTGTTGAGATTTCAACACAGAACAAAAAGTATTTGTGAAACTTACCAGAGCTTTGGCAGATCGCACTCTCTCCTTATGTTAAAGAAAACTTAAAATATTCATTTTATTTTGCCAAAAGTTCACAGCATCTACCATTAGGATGACAGGTGTTATGAAAAGCCAGTGTATGTATTCCTTGTTCTTTGCTTTAGAAGCTTTTCCAACAGAAGATGCATAATAATATGTATTATAATAAGTGAAATATTGTGACAGCAAGTATTATTCTAACTGCAGTTTATTTTACTTGGGACAAGTTTTTCACCACCAAAAAAGGTACAATGTTTCAGCATCAGTCAGACCAGCTGGGCAAATCAATAAGAACATATTAGCACAGATTTAAAAAACACAAGTTTGGTGAAAAACAGAAGCAGAAGATTCCTCTCATCACTACTTCATAAAGCAAGCACATAAAACAATAACAAATCAAAACCCATAAGAAAATTCCTGCCTCTAGGATGAAAGCACTCCATAGAGGATACAAGCAAGTGTCTTTTGCTTCAATATGCTTAATTGCTTCTTGATTATGACCATGGGATTTTTTTCTTAGTGCAATTGGAGAAATCACACATTCACCAGGTCAAATAAATTAAAAATTATCACTCTATTTATCATGCTAATTAATTGTGTTTGAATGTTAAATCATCTGGTTAATAGTAAACTAAATACCCATATGAGATGCAAAATCGTAACAGTGAGCACTTGCAGTCATTAAAGATCCAGAGCTGCTTTGTGGGTAGACAAGTAGCTAAATTACATTCTTCCTACCTGAAGTTCTCCTGCAGTTTCAGCTGAATTCATCTGTTAGTGAAACATAAAGCACATGCTTAAATGCAAGTAGACAAGTAGAGCTGTAATCACTCAAATATCTAGTGATATGTACATCTTTCTGTATTAGAACATTTCTTCCTTTTGAAAAATTGTCATATAATTGCCTTAATATACTGGTTAGCAATTCCACAGTGACTGACTGATGCCGAGTAGAACATCCCACTAAATTTAATGTGCTACAAAACAAATATCCAGTCCAATGTGGAAGTGTCTCTTGTGAAGTATAGACATGTTTTCTGTCTGAGCTTATACTGAACAACAGTATCTGCCATAAGAGTTGCACACAGAGTAATAAGCTCTGTGTCTATAGAGCAAAGGGCTATGCTAAGAGATATTTTGGAGAAGAAACATAAGGAATATCCCATGATGAAACTACAGGAAAAGAGAGGGTCCAATACATAAATTATTAACAGCATGAGTCTCCATCAAGTTTGTATGTGGGAAGAACAAAGCACCTTAAACATAGCCCTTGACACAAAAAGTGATCTGATACCTATCAGAAAAGGACGAGACACAGATTTGTTTTGGTCAGCTGTTGACATTATTGTAGAAAATATATATGCATTTTGCCGGTAATGAAATAAAGTATAGAAAAAGTTATTTGAGGGTCTTTTTTTAACTCCCACATACACAGGTGTATTTTGTGTTCCATACTTCCATGCTTTCACATGGGAAAAAAAGGAATGATTTAACAAACTGAAAAGCCAGATAAGTGTCACTAAATGAAAAAGTTGATCAGCAAGAGAAACATAGGCAACACACCAGGCATTATGTAATTCTCCCTCAGAATACTTTTCAAAAAAATTTCCATCTCTAATACATGGATTTCTCCGGCTTGAGCTGATGCCCTTGTCCTAAACAGACCTTAATAGCTTTTTCTTCTACAAATCTGCCAAGTCACTTTTAGATGTATGTCATATTTCAGTATTCACAGTCCCTGCTGGCAAATAATTACCTCTCCATGTAGCAGGAACTGCATATTACCTTTTTTTCCTTTTTCTTTCTTTTTTTTTTTTTCTCCCCTTAACCCTACCAGCTGCTAGTTTCACTGATAATAATAGGGTTTTCTATTGGAAGAGACAGAGAACAGTCATTCCCAATTTCTCCAATTTTATAAGCCTTCACATCCCCTCAATTATTTCTTTCTGAGCCTAAGGCACACTAGTTTATTCAATTATTCCTCAAACAGAAGTCATTTAATATCTTTAATCATTCTTATTTCCTTCTGCATAACTTTTTTTCTTTTAAATAGAGAAAGTAATGTTATACACTTTTCTGAAAACATGAGGGATGCAGACTGATACAATTTTTTTTCTTTATTCCTTTACCAGAAAATCCTAAAGTTTGATCTAACAATTTTTAGCCTAAAATAATTTTTATTCTTTCAGCACCAATGCATATGAATTAAACATCTGACTCAGACATCAGAGTGCATAAGAACCCATGATAAAGTTAAAGCTAGTAGAAGCAAAAGTTTACACAGAACTTAGTCAGTACAGCTCACCAACACTGAATTTTGTCCAGAGTATCTAAGAGATTTTTTTTCTTGTTATCACTTCCAATAGAACCCGGGGATGAGCGATACATCATACATACTGAACCAATGCAGTGTACTCATCGTTTCCGGGAGTATTCTTCTTTTCATTAACATGCAATTTTCACATGTGCTTTATTATTGACATGACTTCTTTCACATTTCATTTACTCTAGACTCATCAAAGATTTTGAGGGAAAGCTGCAAACTGTATAAAATAACACCACCTGCCTTCAGATTCTCTTCAACAGTAATGGACAACCAACAAATGGTTTCATAAAAGCATGTATTTAAATATACAGACAAAAAAAAATAAATAATTTAATGATCATGAATCATGNCTTCTTTCACATTTCATTTACTCTAGACTCATCAAAGATTTTGAGGGAAAGCTGCAAACTGTATAAAATAACACCACCTGCCTTCAGATTCTCTTCAACAGTAATGGACAACCAACAAATGGTTTCATAAAAGCATGTATTTAAATATACAGACAAAAAAAATAAATAATTTAATGATCAATAAATGCATCATGGAAAATGCATAGCCTGTAAAAGCACAAAGGAAGCATTTTCCTGCTATAAAAGGAGCTAAACGAAGGAGCTAAATACATCGCAAGTCAGCAGCACAGAGTTTTATTGTTTACTTTAAGCTTGAACAAAGTGACCAGATGTGTAGATTGCCTTGGAAAATGAGGAAGGCACTTACAGTTCAGTACAAAGTGAATACAGTGACAGGGCTGCCAGCTCTTAAAATGTGTTACAAGAAAGATAAGTATCTGGCTACAAGCCATTAAAACAGGACTTAGAAAATCCATCTGTTAAGATCTAAACCAAAGTCAATAGAAGCTGATAAAATCATCCACAGAATAATAATTTAAAAATAAACAAACAAATAATAAATTGACTGGTATTAGGTAAAGACTTCACCTTAACACTACAGGTTAACACACTGCAGGAATAAAATTGCCTATTGAAGCTACACAAAAAAAACCCTGTCATTATACACTGGAGGGATAGCAGTTAGCCTAACCAACTTGCATGCGCATCTTCCCTTTTGTGCCATGCCTACAAAAGTTGTAGTTCAGAATATTTTGTTCCTGAACTTACACATTTGTACCCTAAAACTACTTTTGGTGAGGATTCCTTTCTGTTATGGAAGTTCATAAACACAAGAAAAAAAACTGTGCTTTGAGGACACTAAAGAGCAAGGCAACTAACAGGCACAGAATTAAGTGGTCTGCCCAGGTCATACAGTGTACGGCAAAATTAGAATTGAACTTCAATCCTCTTTATGCCAAACTAATAGCTTAACCAGACCATCACCCTATCTATCAAATAATGCAAAAGTCTGGCCGATTATCGCAGCTAAGAAATTATACAATTCATATGTTGAAGTGGAAATGACTGCCAGTGACAAAATACTTAGATGCTGCTTTAGAAACCATGTTTAGCATGTGATGGTTGACCATCACAAGAATTTGTAATTCTTACAGTTCTGCAAGTGACTTGTTGCTTACTGGTCATCTAGGGACTTTATCATACTTTTGTTACAGAAAGCAGTTATGAAATGTAGTGAGAGGCAACCATAAAGACAAAAAAAANAACGAAGTAGATTTGTAGTTGCCAACAGCAAGTCTAATAAAATACAACAATCAGTGACTCAGTGAATTATTATGCAATTTATTCCATGGAACCATTTTCAAGTACAAAGAAAGGAAACCAAAAAAAAAAAAAAAAAAAAAAAGAAAGAAAAAGTGTTGAAGGTTCTTCACTTGTTCAAAAACTGACACAAACCAAATACACAAAACCTTAAGCAGCTTGTGAGAGTTACTGAAGGGAGAATTCATATTCAACACAAGGAAAAACAAACCCTTAAAGAGTGTTATTACTTGGACAGCTATAACCTATTGGAGGCTAGCTTGCAGTAGGTATTGTGGATTATCAGCTGCTGATAGGTCATTAAATATTTCCACATATAAATACTTCAATTTTATTTCATTTTTCATCAGGTAAACCCATTGTCAAATTTGCCCCTCCCCCTTAGAAAAAGAAAAAAAAAACAAACCAAAACCTCTCTTTAGGTTTCATCTGTGAAAAATCTCTATTTAGCATTATATCCCTGAAAAAAAGTCTGCAGTGAAGTCATAGTCCCTGTAAAACCAACAGCAAGACTTAGAATTACCTGTTTGATGGCAGGCTTTCAATGAACTACCACTGAAATGCAAAAACAATATTCCTTTAGGCATGTTACCTTTCATCTGAAATTCCAGGTACAAGGGTCTTTCTTCAAACCTTTCATGAGTATGCATCAGTTGATTTTATTATATACTTGCATACTAACAAGTGGTATTGGGCCTAGTACTAAGTTTGCATTGCTCGGGCCATTCCTCATGCATCAAGAATGAATGATTGTTAGAGAAGACCCCGAGCCCTGGAATTCTAAGTCAAGATTCAAGCTGTGCTAAGCACTTAGACCCAGGACCCTGATAAGGACCAAGCTCCTTGGAAGTGACTAATCTTACAACTAGCGCAACAGTCAAATCACTGAGGACCCCTTCAATTCAAACTCAGTCAACACTGGATCACAGCCCAAGCTACCATTAGTCAACTGGATTCTCTCTCACATCCAATGCTTTTTTTACCATTTCCATTACTTTTTCGTAAAGAGGCACAGTCTCCACATTTATATTAACAAGACTATGAATAAGTGTTAGATTTTACTTCAGCGCAATTTATGATTACTGGCACTATAAAAAATGCTATAAATCCTTCAGAAAACAAAGCTGCTTATCATTTATCTCTATCCACCATGATGTTTTGCAGGTAACAGGTTAAGACAGTAAAAGATAAGCATGAACATGTATGAAAAATACTGTGCTACAGAAAAACTGCTTTAAATTTTGAGCATGTGGTTTGGTTGAAATTTCATTTCTATAGCAAATGTCCTCAAATTGATAGAAAGTTACTTACACTGCAGCTACATCAGTAGTTTTGAGGGGGGGTTGTTGTTTGTTTGGTTTTTTGGTTTTTTTTTAATGATGTGTATTATTTTGACTTGTCTCAGGGTTAATGTCAGGAATAGGACATTGACTTCTTTGGCTCCTTCTATTTAGTCACAGATTATACCATAATAATCCCACTCAGAGTTAATTTCTATTCATCCCCCATGTTTAAAATTAACAGTGCCAACATACAATCTTTGTCAGAGTCAGTGTCAGGTCTATACTGGAAGAAATACCAGGCTTAAAGGACTATAAAGACTGTGAAGTCTTTTTATCCTTCTGCTTTTCTACCAACATTGCTAATGATAGTGCAGAATATAGTGGTGGTTTTATAAACGCATAAAGCTGTTAGTTAGATAGCAAACTGAGACCATCCCGAAATCCAGGCCTGAAAGTGAGACAGTATTCAGTATTGAATTGATTAAGACTGAGCCAGATTAAAGTGGAAAATAGCAAAAATCACTAGCACATGTATTTCCAGTCCACAAAATTAATCCTTGTTTCCAGCCCTCCATTTACTATTTGTGACTCTGTGACTAATATTTGACACTATTTGTGGATTGTATTAGCCATAGGAAACTGTCCAGTGAACAAGTTGAAGCTACTCTTCATACAAGGTTTGTGCTTCATTTTTAAGGGGATAATTATGTTTCAAAGCTTTTATGCCATAATTCTCTTCCTGCCTTTGCAGAGAAATGTACTTACAAAGCTTGCATTAATTTTTTAATAAGTTTATTTTCCATATATAATAGAATGATCAGAATCATTTAAGAACTAATTACAGACAGCAGGGATAGTACATTTTTCATCCCAGTAGTTTTCAGATGCCAACAAAGACAGCAAAATAAAAGTTCCAATAAAGCTCAGCAATGCAAGAGACTAAATAACGTAGGTAGAAGAGTCTTGAAATGTCAATATGTTTTCTTATGCCCAGGAAGGTTGTGAGTGCTCCATCCCTGGCAGTGTTCAAGGCCAGGTTGGATGAAGCCTTGGGTGGCACGGTTTAGTGTGAGGTGTGCTTATGGTAGGGGGGTTGGAACTAGATGATCTTAAGGTCATTTCCAACCCTAACTATTCTATGATTCCAAGATTGCTGCTCATTACTTGACAGCAAATCAAGTTTTCTTGAACATCATTTTCACTCCTCTAGTTGCCAGGACAAACCTTTTTCAGATCTCTTCCTAGAGAGTGACTGCACTGACTACTAACCACATAATAATTTAGGAGTTGACAGTCTTTTGTACCATAAGTGTTTCCAGTCTAAGAAGCCATCTCCAGCAATGGACAACAGCAGCTACATCAGGACAGAACAAGTTTTACAAGGGGCAACTATCTAACACAGAGCTCAAAGCATGGTAAGACAGGAATCATTTCCATTCATTTATCTGGGAGACTGCATGTCATGTGGCTTGGAAACTATTAAAAATCTCCCTGAAAGAAGATAGATTATATAACAGCATGGAGTTTTGATGATAGATACCACAAACAAAAAAAAAATACATCTTAATGAAATAAACCCAGTATAAAAAGTTTCTGAGTCACAAGGTACACAACACAGGAACTGTTTTGGTTTAAATATACTCAGCGGAATTATTCTGTGGCATGTCACTGTATATCACCAGGCAGAAAGCAAGCAAGGTAAAGTGGTAACATGTTGAGGTTTTCTGCAAATAACACTCTGTTGGCAGAATTGAATGGTATTTGTTTGACATTTAATTAAAACTCAGGGCCACTAAACTCAAAGGCCTAATGATGTCACAGCACTTAATTTGTTAGAAAACACACTTATAGCTGCTCTTTACTTAGACAGTTCAGAAGAAAGAGGGAAAATAAAAGGTCAACAGAAGGATTTTTCGAGATGTTTCTAACTTCTTGCCTTATCAATAAAAATAGCCATTCAGCTTTCTGAAATGGAATGCATGAAAAGCCATGGGCATGAAAATGCAATTACTATCCTGTAAATTGGTAGCATATTAGTATGCTGGAAAGGAGAAGAAAGTATAGCTTGGGCTTGGAGAGCCATGAGATTGATAGCCACCAGGAAAAC
The DNA here is from genome assembly GCA_002631895.1 of Agapornis roseicollis. Classification (NCBI taxonomy): domain Eukaryota; kingdom Metazoa; phylum Chordata; class Aves; order Psittaciformes; family Psittacidae; genus Agapornis; species Agapornis roseicollis. Next base: position 12,472 of record NDXB01012381.1, on the reverse strand, counting down.
AGTTTCTTTAATTAATTTTCTTCTGAAAATGATCAAGACCATTAAAACTTCTTAAGTACTTTCATGCAGTGAGAGTTGATTCTAACTTATGAAAAGCTGCTGAAACATACAAGACAACACACAGCAAGAAATTCTGAAAGGCAAACATTAAGTCAGATTTTTCAGAACTTTCTTATTAATGAATAATCACTTCATTTTTTTTTAATATGAGATTTAGGGTTTCAACATAACTACAGTCTGTCACTTTTCCTTTTTGATGGAGCATTTTAGTATGTTCTGTCACTGTGCCATAAATGAGCAAAGAAATAAAAATATTTAAGTATTGATGCACTAGCATACAAAAGTGAGAATTTTAAGACCAATAACAGAATTTGTAGTTACACAGGCTAAAATGACAATTAACAAAACCTGGTTGCATATGAATTGATTCCTATTAAGAAGGGAGCATGTTAGTCAATCACCTTGTTGCATTATAGTTGCTCAAGCTGGGAGGAAACAGGGACCTTAATGACAAGAATTACCACATGTAGCAACACTATCAAAATTTAGAACTGCTTAAGTCAGACAGTTGATAATTCCTTCACTGTAGAAATTCTGGGCTTACATACAGCAAAAAAGTAACATCCATGTAACAGGTTAAATTGGAAGATATGTCAAAATCATAAGTAGACTTGGCATGTTTTTGTGCTTTAACAATAATGCACCTGGTGTAAGTTACAAGGAAACATTTGCAATTGCTCTGATTCATACCTAGCTCTATCTAGACCTCTTCCATCTCTTCAGTCTTCCTTCTTGTAATTTCAGCAGATTTCTATGCAGACCTGAAGCTGTCCATAGAGTATATGGAGAATTCTACCACATCAAGCACTGCTGAAAATGTATGCAGAATAGCTGATCTCTGGATCCCAGTCAGGCTTTGGTATGATCAGGAGCTGACAACTCTTAGTATGCACATACGAAAATTTGATTTTGATGAGGAAATATTTAGCTGCCTCCAGTATCAACTGAGTGGGAGTTTCCAAAGGGTAGGTTTTGACACATTGGAGGAAAGCGATGCCAACCAGAAGGACCTTGACACATGACCTGGCAATGCACACTCACAACTCAGAAAGCAAACTATGCCCTGAACTGAAGGGCATGACCAGCAGGTCAAGTGAGACAATTCTCCCCCTCCATTCTGCTCTCGTGAGACCGCACTTCTAGTACTGCCTTCAGCTCTGGCATCCCCAACACGAGAGGGATGCAGACCTGCTCAAGTGAGTCCCGAGGAGGGTAATGAAGATGATCAGAACTCTGGAGCATCTCTGCTATGGAGACAGGCTGAGAGAGCTGGGGTTGTTCAGCCTGCAGAAAAGAAGACCCTGGAGATACCATATAACAGCCTTCCAATGCCTAAAGGGGACCTACAACAAAGCTGAAGAATGACTTTTTACAAGGGCATGTAGTGATAAGACAAGGAAGAATGGCTTTAAACTGAAAGAGGGTAGATTTAAATTAGACATTAGGAAGAAATTCTTCACTCTGAGGGTGGTGAGGCACCAGAACAGGTTACCCAGAGAAACTGTGGCTTCCCCTTTCCTGGCAGTGTTCAAGGCCATGTTGAATGGGGCTTTGAGCAACCTGTTGTAGTGGAAGGTGCCCCTGCCCATGGTAGGGGGATGGAACTGGATGATCTTTCAGGTCCCTTACAACCAAAACCATTTTATGATTATATGATTTCATGAAACTTAAAATGAATGTAAATAACAGTGTTTTTACTCAAGAATTGAAGTGATTATAGCATATTTTCTCACACTACAAACCAGAAACAATTTAAAAAACATAATTTACTCTATTCAACTTATATTTTAAGATCACTCATATATACCTGCTTTTACTTCAGAAGTGTCAATACCTTTAGCTTTAATCCTAAAAAGAGAAACAAAAATGGCACACCACAGGGAAAAGGTCAAAAAATACTATGCCAAGCACTGATAAATTGATCTTACAAATTAATAAGAAAAAGATGATCCAGTTCATGTTCTAGTCCATCTGAGACCTCCTCCATATATGATATTTTCTGTTTCTGAAACATGTCTTGTTTCTGTGACCCAAGTAGGAAACTTCCCAGACTGAGGTCTTGACTATACTTTCTGTAACATGATGACGTATTTTCTTAAGATGTATTAGTTCAATTAGAACTGGCATGGAAATATGATCATACAAATACAGCCCAGAAGTTTTGGGTATCTCTGGTTTTGGTATCATATACTGCCTTGGAAAATAAATGATAAAGAAATATTGAGCAAAACAAGATTGCATATACTTTCCAGGGTTAGAGGCAGCTGCATTTGGGCCATTATTTTCTTAAAGCAAAACAGAGCTACCATTTCCGTATATAAAAGACTCAGAGGGATGTCAGGCTGCCGATGACCTCTTTTTAAAAAATACCACTACACAGGATTTTCCTGTTTGTGAGTTTCTGAACACAGCAGATAATACAAAAAAGGAAATCTGTCTTACTTACAAAATCAAATTAGACATTTACTTTGTCTTATTCATTGTGCTACCAAACATGCCTGGTTTGAAAGGCAGAGCAGAGAGAAGCACAGGAACAATAAGAGGGGGAAGTTTGTGGCTGGATGAAGTACAGTAGCACCTGTCTTTTGTTCTCCACTGCAGTATGAGTCTTCAGGTCTGAAGAATGATACATGAATAAGTAGTCTGAGAAAGCATAAAGCGAGCTGCTGAGATCAGCTTGGAACTCGTGCAGAAAATCAGTGGTTTGCCATAGTACAAGATGAAGATTTCTTTATGTCGCACAAAGATTCTGAAGAGGACCAGCTGTCTAACAGATATAAACCAGAACCTGCCTGTTTCAGCCTGTTGTGATTTAAACCCAGCTGGCAACTTAGTACCACGCAGCAGCTTACTCATTCCTGCCCTGCCCTTCCCTTTCCGCACACCTCCCCCCACCCTTAGTGGGATGGGAAAGAGAATCAGAAGAATGCAAACCCCACAGGCTGAGGTAAGAACAATTTAATAATTGAACTTAAATAAAATATAATGATGGTAGAAATAATAACAAAAATAACAAAATTGATAATAATGGGAAACAGCAAAAATGCAGAAATGAAAATTCAGACAGCACAAGTGATGCACGATACAACTGTTTACCACTGATATCCATCCCAACCCAAGCAGCTATCTGTCCTTTCCAGGTAGCTCCTCCAGTTAATATACTGGGCATGACATCTTGTGATATGAAATATGTGTTTGGCTAGTCTGGGCCAGCTGTACTCCTTCCTGACTTCTTGCACCCCTTCTCATTGACAGAGCATGAGAGACTGAAAAGTCCTTCATCAGGGTAAGCACTACTGAGCAACAACTAAAACATCAGCATATTATCAGGGTTGTTCTCAGACGGAAGCCAAAACTCAGCATTGTACCTGCCACTAGGCATTAAAATAACTCTATTCCAGCTTAAACACACAAATGGACTGAAATTTTCAGTTTAAGTGGCAAATCAGATGAAGAGACGGGGAAGGTCAGATTCGAAATACTGACTTGCCTAAAAAAATCAATTTTCAATATTTCTATTTATATCCAAAAAAAGTACTTTCATTAAAAGTCCAGTTTTATTTCTCTAACAAATATGAAACATAACAACAAAATTATGTATTATGCATCTTTCTAAGAATAAATATTTAAAGACTTGATCTAGTAATAGGAAAGGAAACATGACTGCAGTGCTTCAGATAAACAACCAGCATCTGAACAACAGCTTTCTGAAAGATTTCTTTGTGGCAATAGAAAAGGCATTGAAACTGTAATTTTCAAGACTTAGCCATTCTTAGTGTATTACTTTGTGAGCAGAGCTGAAAATGTTCAAGACAAACAGCATAGCGAAAAAATGTCTGCCAGAAGCCTACTTTTGAATGGCAGTGACCATCATGGCAGTTTAGGAGAAAAAGGCTTTATGAATCTAAACCAGGATTTTAGAAAATTCCTTCCATTACTGAAAGCCTAAAGGATAAAACCCTACCACTGTACCACTGTAATATTAATATTTTAATATTAAATACAAATATCTTTAATATCAAACCAGATATCATGATACATAGTGGTATTAGCCAAAAAGAGGTCTGTCTAATTCTCTATTTTCAGCCCTTCTTTGCAGTTTCTCACAACTTTTCAAAATTGTTTGAACTCAATTTTTCTCATCCTTTCTCTTTACCTTAGGTCATATTGCTTAATTTAAGTCAGCATGATTCAGCTGCTGAAGAACATTATTAGAGAAAAAATATTGCATTGGAGACTTCATTCTGGAAAGTATATTAGGCAGTCCTAGGGTACATGAACATTAGCTGGTTCAAATCCATAGCTGTCTTTTTTAAATTAATCCCCTATAGTTAGTACTTTTATTTGCATCTTGAAAAGCTCTGTAAAAACTTCACTTTTTTGAGATGAAAGTAAATACAAAAAAAAAACAGTTTTCAACAGCATACTTAATGCATTCCAACTGCTTTCAGTATAATGTGTCCAGAGAGGAATAATCCAATACAAAACCACTGAAACATATAAAGGCATTCAGAACTACCTGCTTGGCTCTCCAGATCCTTTCTGTCATTCCACACTAACAAGTGATGAAGGCACAGCCCAACAGAGTGACTTCATGAACAAGCGAACTGCCAAACTTGGCCAAGGCAATGAGACAGAAAGTATTGTCTCAGGACCTTCTCAGTGGTTTTCTTAGGTTACCACAAGGGAGCTCTAGAATATAGGCCACCAAGCCTGCACACTGGCCTTCCTTAGGTTTTTGGCTCTCCAACAATGCATCATGCAGGACACCAGATAAACACTATTGCCGCCAAAAAATGGGTTCAGCTGACAGGATTCAGCTGAAACCCCATTTTCATGTGTCATTTCTATTTCCATGTAGAAGCATGTTCCAGTGAAGAAAACTTCCTTTGCACTGTCATGACTAAGTCAGCTCCCATGGCTTCAGCTGCCATGACATACAAAAATAGTTAACCCAACCACAAGAGACACTAGTGTAACCCAATATGCACACCTTGACCAGCAGAATCACCTATGTGGCATGATGAGCTAAGCTAAAGAACCTCCAAGATAGACCTGAGTCTACTTGCATAGGAAATATAAGTTAGTGCCATGAGGAAAAGGGAGCAAAAACTCCCACTGGGTATAACTGTGGTAATATTGAGCTAAAGTGAGGAGGTAGAGGAGCTTTTCATATGTGAGAAATCATCTAATAGAGGCAAAGTAATACACTTTAATTTAATTTTCTCAAACATGAAAACTGGATTGATGAAAGGTTTTTGAGGTCTGTTTAGTGATTGTTTTTTGGTTGGTTATTTTGGGGGGGGGGGATGTGGGCTTGGTTTTTTTGAAGGGGAAGNGAGCTTTTCATATGTGAGAAATCATCTAATAGAGGCAAAGTAATACACTTTAATTTAATTTTCTCAAACATGAAAACTGGATTGATGAAAGGTTTTTGAGGTCTGTTTAGTGATTGTTTTTTGGTTGGTTATTTTGGGGGGGGGGGATGTGGGCCTGGTTTTTTTTGGGGGAAGGGGAAGGGTGTTGTGATTTTGCCTTTGGGGTTTGTTTTTTTGTTTGTTTGTTTGTTTGTTGAGGATTTTTTATAAAAAAGGCTGAGGTAAAAACTCAGAACACCAACTTTCAACCCAAACAGTTAAGGTTTAACAATAGTTAAAATGAACAGGGAAAAAAAAAGAAAAGAAAGAAAGAAAGAAAAATCAGAAGCTGAAGTGTTAATACCACAAAACGGTGCTCACTTCATTTACCTTCTGTAGTGACAGTTTAAAATATGTCTATTAGGCTGTAGTTACATAGGGTTTTTACCAGCTTTACCTGCACAAAGCTCAGGTTATCCACTTCAGAAAAATACTTCCTAATTACGCTGAGTGCAGAGTGTTCTTAATCCATAAAAGATGCTTTTTCTTTTGTGTCCTGGAGGATACAAATGACCTACAATAATAATGTGGCACCTCTTCTTCAGGTTATTCTGAAACAGGCTTTATTTATAATTTCTTTTTTACTCAATCTTCCATACTTATCATTCTTCTCTGACAATTATTGATAAAATTACAGCCATTTTTTTAATTAATAATAGGCTAATCCAATAGCATTAATCTTTTTGCTTTGCTGTGTGCACATAAGAAGACAAAGCTATAAAAATGGTGGAAATTTGCACATGTACATTTGGATAGCACTTTCAAACGCTCTTCCAAATATCTGCCTCCTCCAAAATTGCAACCCTCTAATAACCTGTATCAACTGATGTCACAGTCACGTTCATTGCTGAGAAAGAAGGCATACTGCAAGCACACAGAATTGAGAATAAAGCAAGAGATAAAGGGGGAAGGAGTGATGCAGCATCCTTTCTATTCCCTAAAGTCCATATCAAGCTGATAGAATTGGCCAAATTTCACTAAAGTTGGTCATGTAGATGTGAGCCTGATGACACAGCCACACAGCCTGACAAAAAGTCCATGAAGCACATCTAATCTTTCAGTCAGTTCCTCTGTGTCCCAAGGATGTCTTCATGCCCTAATCACCTCTCTAATGCTGTCTGAATGGATTTTTTTTTCAACATTTCTCAAAAAGGAACAAGAGCAATTTTAGCTTTTGAAACCAAAGCTAAATTTGCCTTGCATGTGCAGCATACAGATGGAATCCTGCATACAAGCACCATCTTGAGACGACATTAGAAAAAAGATTAGTATGCACCCTAGTGTAGTCCATCTGCCCTATAGCATCAACGCTTATGCACGGCCCTTTACTAGAAATGTCTCAACATAATCCATGGCAAAACCAGAAAATATGTGGAGGTATTCCAAGTTCGCTGTGGGTGTCAGCAGCTAAGTTATAGGCAGACTATTAAGAGCAATATGGACACAAAAAGATGGATGAGAGAGCACACTAACCTTGATCCCACTCTCTGACCAGGCAATTTAAGTTAAACTGAGTAAATCTGTTAGATGTTGAAGATTTAAGTGCAAGTGATAATGCACAGTTCCATGTATTCATAAACACAGTCTCAACAACCCACACCACTACCAGTGACTTGATGGAACTAATACATAAATGAATAGCTGAAATCAAGCAAGACAGAGACAAATTTAGTGATCAGAGAAAAGTTTGTGCAAGGGCACCCACAATACAATCTCCTTTGCTAAAAACCATATGTCTATAATTAGTCACTTTGAATCACTGCTGACAGTAAGCTCTCCTGCTCCTGTGTCTGGTAACAATACCTTTCACCATTTCTATCCCATACTGGTAGAAAAAGACAGGTCACCAGTTTTTGTAACTTCACCACCTTCTGGCTGGATAAGTACAACATATTAGAAATTATGTTGAAATATCCATGTCTGCAAAACAGGAATGTGGAAATCCCAACCATAACAGAAATCTGAAACCCATCTCTTTAACACCACAGATAATACCAAGAGCTTTAGAGTATTCCTTCACTCTAAAACCACAAAAATAAGAGAACAAACATGCAGTAAATGTCAGGTACACTTAACACACTGTTGAGATACACTTAGCACACTAAATATTACTAGATAATGTGCCTAGTATAAGAAAACACATTCCATTCAAGGTACCACCAGTGCAGAAATATAAAATATTTTCACCTAGAGCTGTCTGAATCTAAATTATGTGGAATCCATCTTTTAAGCTGCAGTGATACCAAGTAGACTATGATGTATTATATCTCTAACATCATCTCTGAAATCTAATGTGACAAAAATGGGTTCTGTAGCATATACTGTATTACCCTTGGAAAGCACTGGATACTTAAAATAAAGTTTACAGCATGGATAAATTGTGGTGTTCCATACTTATGATTTAAAGCATGGTTGGTATTATACTGAACATATTTCTTTTGCCCTTCCTTCTAATAAGCTTTCTGCAACAGTGGGTATCAAGTACACAGAGCTAATACAGAGTGCATGACAGATCTCATTTGCACAACAGATCCACAGTGCAAACAAAAGCAAAAAGTTCTTCTCTATTCATTCTATAAAGAAGGAAGAATTCACTAGGCACATACATACCAGAGAGGTATTAACAGAGAGGTATTTCTGCATTAACAGAAAGTGAATATACTTATCTTTGCCTTTTCTCATTCCACTGCTAAATACTTTCAGAATTCCAGGTCTCATTGGTCATTTATAAAAGGACCAATGCAAGTCTATTAATCTGTACCAAATTAAGAATGCAACTCTAATTTCCAGGAAGACAGGAAGGACTAATCTGAGAAATATGTTCATATGACAGAAGGCAAAACAAAGTAGACATGGTGGAAAAAGTATCCAGACAGAGGGGAACAGATAGTTCATTAGATGCAAAACAAAATGCAGATGAAAATTATTAAAATATGTAAAGGATTAAGAAAACATGAAAGGCACTTGTCACTTTAACAAGAAGGAATCTGTTCATGAAAACAACCTAGTAAGCAGCGTTGCTCATACTGTAAAGGAAGTAGGGAATCTTGAAGTATCTTCAGATATAAGGTTGAACGTGAATATCATCTAGCCTGACTTCCACTCAAACACAGGACAGAATTAATTCCTTGTTAAATTAAGACATTAATTAAGAAAGGAATTTTAAAAAATTATAGAAACACATTTTTTCAGTAGGTAACTAACCTACCCACCCTCTAAATTATTTCCAAACTGAACTTTTCTAAGTTCTAGCTCTAGTACTTCTGCTTTACACTGATATACTTTGTTATTGATTTTTCTCTTTGACATGTAACTAATTCTGTTACTAATACTGTCATGGTATCATCTTACTCTTGGTGACAGCCCTAAACCAGAGTAAATTAAGGTGCTAGAACAGCCAGACACTAATCCTCACTGAAAAATTACATGCCTTCCACCACACTAATAACTAGAGACACACAGTAAAGGCAGTTATAAGGGTTCTAAGATAGAGCTTATGGATAATTCAGCTTCCTCTCCTCATCTAAACTGACTACCATCATACCTAAACTCAGTAGGAGTCAGTAATGTGCAGCAGAAATTAATCTCAAATACGCATCTATGACTTCATATTTCCCAGCCTATCCCAAAACCCCACTCTCCCTCTCTCTCTCAGTGACTGCAAGTCACTCTAGAGTTTAGGCATGTATTACACAAGTCATCACCTGATTCAGTTTTATCACCTCAGCAGAAGAGAGACCATAAACAAAGTATATGGATATTTAAACAGTAGAGCAGCCATAGGTCTAGTGGAAATAAGCCTAAAACTTCTTTCTGGAGGAATTAATTATTAAGAAAATGAGGCAACAGGGGACAAGGGAGGGAGGGTTAGAGAGATAGAATAAAAAATGAGGAAAACAAAACATTTCCATCTATTTCTAAGAATGTATTTGGTTTTGGAATATAAAAGGAAAGCAGGAGCTACCAGACCCACTTTTCAGTGAATGCAGCAGGCAGAAATATAGTTGCACAAGAACTACACAAACCAGCTTGCTGTGATCACCTAACAGCTTCTCAGCCTGATTACAAGGAGTGTGAGGAATTATTTTAATTTTCTTTTCACTTTTACTGACCTGTTTTAATAAACTTTATAAGAATTCTGTTGGCACTTTTTAACAACATCCAAAGACAGACTTCTGTTAAGAATAATTTCAGAGTACTGGTGAACTGCAAATGCAATTTTCTTAAGGTATTATAACATTTTTCCAGGATCTAACAACCAAGTGTTCTTCCTTCTAATTTTGAAAGGTTAATATATGTCATGCTTGGCTTAACAAGCTATTTTGAAGAAATCTTATCTAAAGAGGAGTTTCTAATGGTCAATTCTTGTGAAGAAGAGCCCCCAATGGGTTGCATGGTAGCCCAAATTATGTCTGAACCATGACTACATGGAGAGTATAGATAATATTATACTAGAGGTCTTAATATCATAACAATACACTAACAGTAACATGCTAGTGAAAAACAATTCTCAAAGTTCATATATAAAGAGTATGAAAGATAAAAATCATAGCAGCAACATTACAGATGCCCAAAACTCTATTCTCTTGGCAATAAATCTTGCCTTTTATCATGGAACATGCATAGCCTAAGCAAAATTTTTTCAAACTTGCAGCTTATTCCTGTGATAAATATGTACTAGAAACATTAGTAGACCATAAAGACAGGTGGATAACAAGATGATAACTACTTTAAATGCCTTTGATTCTCAGACCTTACTCTTAGTAGGGTTCTCAGCAAAGATAGTAGTACAATTAAACACAGTGAATGAAAAAAACCCTGCACAGTTGCAAAATTTTCTACCCCACATGCAAAGACTAATATCATACAATTTTATAGCTCAAAGAAAGTGTGATGGATGAGGAGAAAGGTGAATTTTACAGCTCAGTATGAGATGTGCTAAACAACATATGAAGGAATGATGTTGTGTTACTAATAGGAGATTTAAATGGGTTATGTACAATGTCTAGAGAACTGCTGAGTGGTTACTCAGTATCTGCAATAGTGCATGAAAAGATGGAAAAGTATCAAATGACTGGAAAAAAAAGACTTGATTGTCAAACTGCCAGAAAGCAGTTCTGCCACGTTGTAATAACGAAGTTATTGGGACCTGCTGATTTAAGAATGTCTAGTTTAGTAGCTGCTACTTAATCCTCTTAATTACAGTTGGAAAGCAAAGCATATTACATCATCTAGCTCCTCCCTGCCCCCCTTCCCCAAATACAAATATTTATTAAACGTGATTCTATGATTCTATGTCTGCCTTTTCTGCATTCACATGATCAATTCCACTATTGCCATCCAGCAACATACTGATAAAATTGTCAGGATTCATCTTGTTCTTTGCATATTTAATCCTCTTATTTTTCTTAATTCTGCTGACTATAAATTTTCACCTTCTGTCTTTGCCTTATCAGTTCTTTACAATTTCCAGTTTTTGATTTACATTATTAAATTCTTTCATCCATTTGTTATATACATTTATTATTCATAGTAGTGTTCGTATTCCCCCAGTCACCTTCTAATCAGTGACTCACACTCCACTGTAACTTTCAGGGCATTTAGTGAAGTGAACATTTTAAAATTGCCATTCTCATTTCCAGTCATAACGGTTTTCTGCTTTGTGGAAACTGACCTTTCCAGGGCACAAAGACACAGACATTTAGTATCCAGTCCATTTGAAAGCAACTAAAATGAAATCAAGTTCATTTGCACCAAGGCTTCCAAAGGATTCTAAGACTGTGATCAATTCTATGATATGTCAAAAAGGAAGCCTCAAACTTTGTGCAACAATTTGAGTTAAGAAACAGCTAGTGTTATTTTGTAATGTCAAGATGAAACACCGATTTGAGAAAAACATAATGTGCAATTTCATAAATTCAAAGACTTCAGGGTTGGCAGGACAGTCTATTTGCACTAATTCAGATGCAAGTCAAACACCATAATTCAGGTAAGACACCACACAGTACTTTGTGACATACAGAAAAGTATACTATAGAAAACAGCTAAGCAGCCAAGCTTTTCTTTCTGTCCACATTTTTCCTGATCCCTAGGCACAGTTTCAACTCCAGTGAAGCAGCAGCATTTTAATTTTAAATCCAATTAGACATGGCCATTTATAGAAACCAAAGTTTTAGGTACCTCATGGGGAGGTAGCTTTACTAAGCTGTCTCCTTAGCTTCTCATAGGAACACTACAGCACTGCCCTCTGGGCTGGTGTTTTAATAACACTGCCTTGCTGAGTCTTGCAGGATTATTGGTCTCATATATCCCAGTTATGACCAAGTCCTGAGACATAACTACATTTGACAGACCTTGTGGGTATAACTTAGCCACATCTTTTCGTTATTCAATAGTCCCCTTTCATATACTTCCCCCAGTAAATTTTCTCCTCTCCATTGCAATCCTAAATCAAGCTTTTGTTACTGTAATTATTGTTCCTTTCCCCTACCTATATACCAGGGCATTTGTATCATGTTCAGAAAACAAAGAAAAATTCTAACTATCAAAAAATCTCAAAATGTAACAACCTAAACAAATTAAACTTCCCGAGGCAGCCAGAAAAGTACAAATAGGAGGTTTCTTCCCATGTTGATTTTTCTGAACCTTGCAGCAGTGGGCATAAGAGTGTATCATACAGAGCAGAAGAGAGAAGCCAGATCAACAAAACCTTTTCTAGGATGATAAACTTATTTCATCAAAAGACACTATGAAACCTGGTTTTGCATGCAAACAAAATAAATTTCTCTTCATCTAGATTATACCAAAAAGTTTTGCTGTACTGGGGAAATTAGGCCTCCTTGGAACTTAATCTTGCGAGTCAGGTTAAGGATAATAGGAAAGTCTTCTTCAAATATATAGTGGGTAAAACTAACACAAGAGGTAATATAGGTCCACTGCTGAATGAGTTGGGTGCCCTGGAGACAGAATATAAAGAAGGCAGAGGTGCTGAATGC
>NDXB01012380.1:0-19828 GCA_002631895.1 Agapornis roseicollis | reverse complement strand
CCCACCCCCCCCCCCCCCCCCCCCAGTTTACGGCATCCATTTGGTCCTTAATGGATTAATGTTCTCTGTGTTTCTTGCAGCCTTTAACATTTGTGCCCCTCATAAACTGCCCTTTTCCTCTCTTCTGCTCTTGTTTGCTCTCCAAATGGCTGCCCTCAGCCTCCCACACTGGGTCGCAGCCCCTTCAGAAAGTCATTTGACAAAGCTGCTGCCTTGACTGTGTCAGGGAAGTTCAAACAGGCCAGAGAGGGGCTGGAGGATGTGTTCACCCAGCCTGGATACACAGAGATTGATGCTGATGCTGCTTGAGGGCTCAAGACTGTAAGGGATAAAGCCTGCAATCAGCTCAATACCCCTGGTGAGCCCCAGGCTGCTGAACACATCTCCCCTTGTAGTGAAGAAAGGCATTTGTAAAGGGACAACAATGTGGCCACACAGATGCTCATTCCCTCTGTGAGGTCCACATCAGCTTGGCTCAGTTTAACGCTGGACATACACACAGGGTGCTAGCTCTTAAAGACAGCATTGGCTTCTTTCCTTAGTTATGTTACTGTATTTCTTACCTGACACAGAAACGAATCCAGGTTCAGCTTCATACTTGTGGTGGCATGAGAATGCAAAGTCCCTTGCCATTAACGTATGCCGTATCAGTCACAGGGTCGTGCTCTGGTGGGTACCTATGGATGCACTTGAGGTCTAGCAAAAGTGGTCTGGCCCAAAGATGCTGTGGGAATTGCTCAGGATGTGCACCTCTATAGCATTAAAGAAGCCAGGGGCTGGAAGAATCTCTAGTCTGTGTAATTGCTTTTGAGATGCTGTTTGCTCCCACAGTGTTCAGCCCTCACACAGCTCTGTGCTGAGATAGCTGCACTCTCTTAGCCTGCCTCTGCCTTTCATTGCTGCTTCCTTTCTGAAGTGCCCTTGAGAATGCCAGCCCAGTCCCAATCTACCTGCAGCACTGCCTCAAAAGCTTGGCTGGGAGTGAATTAGCCAGGCTATCAAACCCTAACAACTCCAGAATTGCTCCTCGAAGCAAACAGTGACTGCAATTACCTGCTGGGGGAGGAGAGTCTGGTGATGCTGCTGCTTTGTGGGCTGGTGCTGGGGGTTCTCCAGTGAGCCTTCATGCACTCGGAATGACCATTTCCCTCCCATAGAGCTGAAGGAGGCAGCTCCTGTAGGTACCACTAAAAGAAGGGATGTGGGATGTTGATGTCTCTCCTCTATTCTCCTGTGGTGAGCAGCTCTCTGATGATAAGGACACCTCATATGTTGCTGGCTTGTCCACAAAGCACCTCCTAGTAAGACCTGGGGATGTGGCTGAAATGCAGGTTGGGTCTAACAAGGTATTACACAGTCCCTGCTGTAGTATTGCAACCCTTCTGGACCCTGAAGCATCACACAGCACCATGGAGGAGCACAGATCAGGCCAGCTTGCTGCAGCTGATAGCTGGGATCCTGGTCTGGGCATGAAGCCATGTGTAAATATGTGGGATGGAGGCAGATGCTCCCTGCTAGCTAGAACGTATGTCAGATGGTGGAGAGTGTTTCCAATCTCAGCTGGGGTGGTTGGGTTCATTGCTAAGGAGTGGGCTGACAAAAGTTGGATTCAGGCTTTTACAGCCAACAGTGATGGTAACTGTGCTGGAAAAGAGCTTAAATTTGCAAGCCAGGAAGTGGCCTCAGCCCCAAAGGATGGACATAGCACAGGAGAAGAAAGGGCTATTCAGAGTGTGCTGGGATTGCTCTAAAGCAGAGTCTGCACCTTCTCTACTTGTGGTGGAAGGTGCTGAAAGTGGGAAAACATCTGGGCTGGAGGCAGGGAAGTGTTTGGTGATGTTCTGTGTGAGAATCAGGTGAAGCAAGGCTGCCAGGGACAGTCAGAGGCATTAAAGGTGCTGAGTTCACTGAATGCCATTGTCCTGCATTGCCAGGAGATGGGTGATGTTCTGGGCCTAAATGCCTTTGGAGAGCTGCACTTAACTGGCACTTGGACCAATGACGAGTGGCAGGAAGATGCTCTTTTGCTGAGCCTAAGACTTAAGCATCTTCCTCCTCAAAGCCTCAACACAAAACACTGGTTATATATAACCAGGCTCACTGGTGCACCCCTCGAGTTTGAATGGACATGAACAGAGATTGCAGAATCAAACACAGTGCTGTACAGTGAGGTTTGGTTAAGGTTAAAGCACCCAGGGAAGCACAAATGCTCTTCTGTTCCCTCAAAGGATGGAATAGTGCAGGGTTGTTTTCCCCCTCTAGGAAATGATGCCGGCCTCATGTATAGGGGAGGTCCCAGCTATCCTCGTGTCATGAGATGGGAGATGAGATAGGGAAGCCATACACCCACTGCTCTCACATGCTGCCTTTAAGAAGAGCTGAGCTGCCCTGGGAATCAAACACTAAGCCAGAAATCCCAGGCATTTCCCAGCTCCCCATTGCATGGCTGCTCCCATTCAGCAGAGAATCCCTTCCCTTTTAAAGCGAGGGCTTCAAGTGTGTCTAATTCAGTCTCCAAGGTGGGCACAGGAAATTGTGGATGAAGCAAAGCAAACTGTTGTCTGTGAAACTCATTTGCAGCCTTCCATAGAGCCTGCTAGACCTGCTGCTGTAGTCTTTGTTTGAGCCACTGGTTTGAGGGATTAAATACTTATTGATCCTATGGAAAATACTCTGTGGTTTTGGTGCTAAGAGCAGTACAAATGGTTTCTTTCCTCCTGAAAACCAGCTCAGTGCTATTAATAATGGGATTTGTCTTTGAATCTGGGCTCTCTGTGAACTGATTTAACTTAGGAGCACCTATGTTGAAATGATTCCCCCTCACACTTCCTTTCCCAGGCACACGTTGTTATCTCCATATCCATGTAAAAACTTTATAGTCCAGGTATTTTTTATGTATCCTGCAGGACAATCCCTATAGCAAGTGCTCTCTCCAATAAAAGCCCTTTCAGGATAAGGCTATGGGACCTCTGCGTGTATCCTACAGGAAACAACAAACCCATACTGGTAAACAGACGGACTTCCTACCCTCCTCTGAGCAAACAGCAGTTGTTCCCAAATTTACGCGCTTTCCTAGAAGAATCCTTGTTAGTTTAATGTATTTTAAACAGTGTAAATGTCAGTTTGCTTTCTTTGGGCCTGGAGTGTTCCAAGAGACTTTCCCAGCATGATCCCGTGGTGTCCTGCATTTGAGTTTCCATTGCTTTGGAGAGGGAGAATAAACTCTTTTATACACCCGAGCTGAATCTCTCGGGCTCCATGGATTTGCCATCAGGCTGAGTCGGTACAAAGGCTCTGCCTCTTCCTGCAGCCCCTGGAATGCCACAGGGTATTACAGTGCCATACAGTGAGAAGGCATCACTGCTTAGAAAGGGTGGAATCTCTTTTTCCCAAGCAAACCTTCCTGCAAATGAATCTCTGCCTGTTCTCTCTCTGCCTCAAGTACAATAAAACCAACATCAAAGGCAGACAGAAGGGCTGAGTCTCCTCTTTGCTGGTATAATCCTTGTGCTTGGCTGCTGCTTGGCAGCATGTGAGCACCATTGTAACCTCCATCCCTCCCCTTGCTGGGCGCTGTGTGCGTCACTCACTGCCAGGCGTGCATGGGGTGAGCCCAGCACGCTTTAGCTGCCCCTCCGGTCTCTCACTCCTCTGGGGCTTTTGCCATAGGGACATTTTGGGGTGGCTCTGGGGTTGCTTCACTGTTAGGAAGCAGAAATCACTGTGTCAGGGCTTGGCAGCAGGGCTGGAGGGGGTAAATGATGCCTAAATGCTGGTGCTGGTACTTGGGATGCGTGCTTTGGGACTGTTCTCACAAGAGGAGTTGTATCACGCAGAGATTTCCCAGGATATAGAGCGCATTTAGACTGAAAAAGCCTACCTGAGGAGTAAGAGAAGCATGAAATTGCCAAAGCATGCCATGAACTTCCTGCTGCTGGGGCTCAGCTCTGAGCTCACTGAATCGGGACGTTGCATTTGTACAGCACCCAGCACCAGTGCAGTAACTGGGAAACACAGATGTGCTTTAATGGCTCTGTTTTGAGGATTAGGCTGTGTTCATATGGAATATATAGCTTGAAAAATGCTTAGCTTGTTACTCCTGCCCCATTTATAATAAAACAGGGGAGATGGAGCCAGTTTTGAGTTAACTCTGCACATGCCATCCTTCCTCCTCTGTTTTTTCCTTCCCAAAATGTTGCTATCAATTGCATTGTTCATGATTTAAAGCACAAGGTTTAAATCTGAAGCAAGCAGTGCCCGAGCTGCCCTGTGTGCATGGGCTCACCTCAGGCTGCTCCTTGCTTGGCTATAAGACAGTCCTGCTCCTTGGAGCCATCCCTGAGCCGATAGGAATCTAGTGTTGGAAGAGGAGGAGGCTGCTCAAGTGTCAGGGAGGCACACACATGGAGAGGTGGAAGGAGCTGCTTTTAATGATGGTTTAACTTCAGTAATCACTGAGCAAATACTGCAGTCACACCTGAGCAGGGACTGGATGGGCAGGATGAGCAGGTCCCTGCAGCTGGAGCACTGGCCCAAGTGAGTCAGCAGGTCACAGGGAGCAGTACCTGGGCCCTGGCATCTCACCTCCCTGATGGGGTCAAGGAAGCTGCTCAGACAGGGCTGTGTGGAGGGATGCAGAAGAGCAACAGAGCTGGTACCCCACTGGGATGCTGTTAAGTTCTTCTCATCCCCATGTTTCTGTGCAGTGCTATGGTGTCTTTTGGGTACCAGCCACTGCATCAGTGATGGCTGCGTGTTAGTGATGTACTTCACAAAGCAACCTGGGTTATTCCCCTACTGTGCTCAGTGTAATGCTGATGTGATCAGGGTGAATAGGATGGGCCTTGACTGTCGTAAACCAGCAAATACTTACAGTGAGGTCTGTGAAACAATGCTAGTAGAAGGTGGCCCTGCCTGTGTTTCCTCATGAATCATTAAGTCCATTCCAGCAATAGATCACAGCCTGGCCTGGAGAGGGATTAATTCCCTCATTAATGAGGCTGAGCAGTGATATCCCAGGGGAAGAGAAGGGATGGAGAGTGGCTCGGGAGGTAGCAGTTCAGAGCCTTGCTCTGCTATCACTATGTTCCCTTGAAACTCTTTGGCAGCAGTGAAGTCCACAGCATTCACTGGATGCATCCTCTGTGATATAAAGGGAACGACTGCTCTAAAGCAGCATCTCCCACTAATAGAAAACCCCATCCCTTCAATTCTGTCACCCTCTGAAGGATCCCTGTAGCTGGTTTGGATGTTGTGTCTCAATGGCTAACACCAAGGGGGAGGAAAATAAACAAGCAGAGAGACAAGACAAAATAAAGCCATACAAGGGGGGGAAAAAGGCAACATGTCTGGAAGACAACCCAAGGGCACCCAGTGATGGGCAGGAGAAATCCTGCCACTTCCAGTCATATCAGGGAAGAGGGAAACCATGCAGACACTGTGTGATCATCCTTAACATGCTCAGGTTAGGGGGAACATGACAGCATGTGGATGTGGGCAAAGAACTGCTCCTGGTGAGCCCGTGGTGTGCAGGCTTTGGGCATTCCTGTGCAAATCAAGGGTCAGTTCCTTTCTTTAGGAGAGTCAGAAAGAATAAAATCCAGAAAGAATAAAAGTGAGTGTGACTCACTCCTGGGCTGGTGAAAGCGAGCTGGGAAAGGCATGAGCAACCATTTAATCCCCTTCCCATAGCTCCCAGGCAGCCAGATACCAGAACTAATAAGGGCTTCCTTGAAGAGCCTGGCCCCCAGGGTGGGATGGGGAGCAGAGGTGCTGAGCTCTGTCACACAGCACTGGGACAAGAGCAAGGCATGGCTGGAGGAGGGAGATGTAGAGGTGACAGTGACAGAGCAGTGATTTACTTGGTACCTCTCAACCCACGGCTGCTCCTGCACAGTGCAGAGAAGCAGCAGCGTGTCCTGCATGGACACAGTGGGACAAAGAGCCTTTTCCCTCCAGGATTTGTGAACCAAGAGGAATGGTTTGCAGAAGGGGGGAGTCAGGAAAGACAAGCACTTCATAGGTGGGCAGCAAGGGAAAACCTTGGACCTGGAGCAATGGGAAGCACCCAGCCAGTAACTGCTGTGTAAGATCTGGATCTGACTTGGGGGGATAAGCCTCTGCTATCACATGCAACCAATTTAGCTGGGGAACCATGGCTTTATTGCCTGCTGAGTGCTTTTCCAAATGGGACCTGGAGCTTTCACACACTTCTCTGCCTCTTCTGCATTCTCTTATTCCTCAGAGGCTGAAGGATTTTTATCTCCATCCAGCATTTAAAAGAAGGCAAGCCATAAACCCAGCTGCCTTACAAAATAAAGCCCCTTTTCCTTAGTCTATGCTAATAATTTACTATGATTCCAGGTTTTATTACAAGCTCTTTCAAGGGCTGCCCAGAGCCCCATCCGTAAATAGCACATAACTCAGGCCATGAGGGTTTCCTCCCCGGTGGGACTTTTAATGTCTAAACCAGAGGTGTCAAACAAGCAACTCAAAGCCCTGTTGTGGCCCTGGAGAGTTCTCCATCTGGACTACATCTCAGTGCTTAACACATTAGCTTTTGCCCCAAGCAGCTCCGGATTTCCCTCGTCAGCTTGGGCTGAACCTGAGCTGAGGTTTGATTTAAGAGCCTGAGCATTCAAAGGAAAAGGAGAGGTACCTGCTTAAACGTTCAAAGTGCTGCCCTGAAGGCTCCCAGGGTTTCGGAGCAGGGTGCAGGCACAGATCTCCCCTGGAGCGATGCTCATTGCACCTATGGAAAAGGGAGGAAGGAAGGGAGGGCTCTGTGTGCCAGGCTCTGGTCCCACGCTCCATCCCTGCTCTCTGGTTATCGTTGCATCTACTCACAAGCTGCAGGCTTGTGTAGGGATCATGGTTGAGAGCCAGGGGATGCCCTCTGTGCCCTGGCATGGGAAAGGGAGCACTGGTGGTTGTGTCCTTCTTTTTCTTCATGGGTGATGGAGTGCAGTCTTGGAGGGGGGATTTGGGAGGCTGTGGAGTGAGCAGGTTGAGGGAGGGGATTCTTCCTCTCTGCTCTCATGAGACCCCATCTTGATACTGGATATTGGGAAGGGGTTTGTTCCCCCCATCCTAGTTCTTCTTAATGCTCAGTTAGCCCCATCTGTGGCCTGAACCTGCCTCAAGTACAGTATTTTATGGGACTATGACAGTGGGATTGTTCAGTGTCAGGTTTGAGGGTGGAAATTGTAAGAGGCTCAGCACCCACCAGGATCTGGCTCATCCCTTGGAGAGGGATCTACCTTCCATAAAGTGGCTGGAGAGAGTGCCCAGCCATCCCACACACCCTAAGGAGGATCAGTGCCTTTTCCTCCCTTCCATCTGATGCTTTATATCTCAGCGCACAGAGATGCGCTGGGGAAGTCAGCACAGACATCACATCCCATCCCACGCTCCCTCTATGCACCTTCTGCTGCTTTCTATAGCACTTTCTGCCCCAGATGCTCCACGTGAGGTCTGGGTGGATCCTCTTTAACTCCCCAGCATCCAGTGGAAAGTGCACGCGCTGTTAGGTGCCTCCTGTCCAATCTGGCCGCGCACTCCCTGCACTCCCCTTGCCTGCAGCAGGTTGATAGGCGAAACCTGCTGCTGCTCCCGTGGTCGGTGTTGTAATGCCATTAACAAGCCGCCACCGGCAAGTTTCCAGCCTGTTGGCAGGCTGACACTTTCCCATGCCTTCTGCCCTTTGTCAGCCGGGAGATGGGCCGCTCCCAGCCCGACAGCTCCGACAGGATACCTTCACAATGACTGCAATAATAGACCCAGCGATGGGAAAATGAGGCCAAGGGAACCCAAGGGTGAATTACAAGATGAATAACTTCCCTGCAGCCACGTCCCAGAGCATGCCTTGGCCTGCCGTTGATTCACCAGCTGACTTCCCCTCCTTTGCCTCACTCCACCGCCCTCAGCTCCCCTCCTGGGACTCAGACCTGTCTGGATGCCATCACTCGCCTAAAATAACCAGGAGGGTTCAGAGAGGAGAGGACAAGGCACAGGGAATAGTGGCATCAGCCCTGCCTGCTGCAGAGATGTGCTCTGAGTGCAACTCTTAGAAGTGGCAACTGGGTGAGGATGAGCAGTTGGGTTATTGCCAGCCAGAACTGCAGTTCTAAGTGCTTTAGTTTGCTGCCTACACCATAGAGTGGTTTGGGTTGGAAAGGACCTTAAGATCACCCAGTTCCAACCCCATGGCTAGAGCAGGGTGCTCCAAGCCCATGTATCCAACCTGGCCTTGAACATTGCCAGGGATGGGGCAGCCAGAGCTTCTCAGGGCAACCTCACCCCTCTCCATTATTTTCCAGCCTTATGCTCCCTGCTTTAACTCCATCTGAAGCCTTAGGTTACTGAACTGCATTGGCCCAGGTATCAGCAAGATACAATGGCCCCTATTGCTCCAAACAATGATTTGCTCTCCAAACTGGGAACACTACACCATATAGCTGGCCCCAGACCTACTAACATAATGCATAGGACAGCATTATACCACATGCAGGAGTAAAACACCAGAAGGGTCCCTTGCCCCCTATGGTGGAGAGGGATGGCTGCTTCAGTTCTTAAGGAAGCTGCCAGTCCTGGGGCTAAGCAGTGAGATGAGGAGACAGCTCATTATCAGTGATGTGAGGAACCCTGCATACTGCAGTAGTCTGCAGTGTCAGAATGGGACTGGCTCGCTGGGCTGGTGCTAGCCTGCTATCGCCTCCAACACATGGACCTTCCATTAGGGTGCTACTAACAACAGCCCTAAAAGAGAGCAATGAGCTCCATGTTCCCCTAAAGGTAATCAAAGTGGAAGGCAGTGCAGTGTGATGGCAAGGTGCTCTGCTCATGGTGTTTTAAAACTTGCTTGCTTTTCACCCTGGGTTTTAAAATGCACAAGGGCTATGTCCAGTTGGAGCTGAGTCCTGTTTCTATTCACATGCCATATTCTGCAATTGGTATACACGTCAATCAAAAGTGTTGTTAGCCATAGCTGTCACGTCAAGTCCACATCTAACAACAGGAGTGATTGACAGCAAAGTTTGTTATCTGTGAATGTGTCATCCCATCCAGCACCCAGTGCTGGAGTGCTGCCTGACAGGTCATCAGTGGGAGACTTCCATCATCCATATATTATGAGATGGTTCGAACAAATCATTTTCCAGCCAGTCTCCGGCACACGCGTTCTTCTGCATCCCTGTTAAGCTGAGATATAGGATTTGACAGTGGAACGGGGGTGGAGGCTGATGGACTTTGGTCAGGCAAATCCTGGAGGGTCAGCAAATAGGACTAGGCTGTATCCATTGCAGTCCCAGCTCTTCTGAAGGAATTGAAGGCAGCAGGTCCACAATAAGAGTATGGGAAGGAAATCACTGCGGAAGAGCAGCCCTCCAAAGGCCCCAGGATATGGTGGCTTAGCACATCTTTACACAAGATCTCTCTCTTTTGCTTTCTTCCTTTCTTATTTTCCATAAGAACCGGCCCAAATCCTCCTTTGCAAAGAACTGTGTGGGAAAAGGAAGTGATAAATAGAGAGTGACCTGTTCTTGCCAGCTAAAAGCAAGTCAGGATGGGCTCTGAATGCAAGTTTGGGTTACCACTTAATTGACTTCATCTAGGAGTTCACTGGCCATAGAAATCAATGGGATGGAAAGACTCCAGTGAATCTTGATAACGTTGGAGTTTGGTGCAATATGATCCCAAAGAGCTGCATGTTTTGGGATCTGGTAAAAGGTAGTGGGGCAGCTCACCTCTGAGAATGGCTGCATGAGAGAGAATGAATGAGTTACAAGTCAGTGTCCGTGGTTGAAGTGATGTGAAATTACAGTGATTTATTGAATGAATTGTACAGGGTTTAAGCTTTGGGTTTTTTATACTATAAATATTATTTCAGGTGGATGCTTTACACTGGGATGAATTATTATGACAGATCTTAGGCAAAAAAGATAGCTTCCAAAATGTTTTGCTTCTTTTCCATGGGCTAACCCCTATGGCAGCAATAATGTAGACATTGGTACCTCCTGCTTCTGAGGCAAAGTAATTGCCTAAGGGTACAGGGAACAGGCAGCTTGAGCCCCTGTGCCTCTTGCAAAGGGGATGCTGTATGGAAAACTAACAGCAAGGGATAGTGCGGGGAAAGGCCTGGCCCAACTGGGTCTGAAGCCTTTCGCTGCTCTGCTCCTGAGCAGTGGGGCTCTGCACTGAGAGCTTTGGTCCTAATGACAGATCAGGTGATGTGGGAAATCAATTCTCCAGCAGCAGGGCATAACGTGTCTCCAACTGCTCCTCTGAGATTTCACTGCAAAAGCTGCTGAAACTTTATGCTCAGAGAGAATCCCACAGCCCTGAGAGCATTTAGGATGAAAGTGAAGGTACAAGAGCTCCATTTATCTCGAGCAGAATCTGCCTTCAAAGCCATAATCTGTAACTCAGTAACACTGGGTCTGTTCTACCACGCAACCTCCACGTCAACCATTAGGCACAAAGAAGTGAGCTGCCAGTGTGGCTGCTGAAGGCAGAGTTATCCATTCCATGCCGGATGCTGATCTGTATCTTCTCATAACACCTAGGATGGGCCTAATGGCACTGGTCTCTGACCTGAGACCAGACAAACCCCAAATGGTAATTCCCATCTGGAAAGCTGGAGTCTGGATATTTATTCCCTTTCTGAAGAGATGTAGGGACAGGCCAAGGGGAATGGCTTGAACCTGCCCGAGGGGAGGCTGAGATGAGCTCTTAGGCAGAAGCTCTTCCCTGTGAGAGTGCTGAGGCGCTGGCACAGGGTGCCCAGAGAAGCTGTGGCTGCCCCACCCCTGGCAGTGTTCAAGGCCAGGTTGGACACAGGGGCTTGGAGCAAGCTGCTCCAGTGGAAGGGGTCCCTGCCCATGCCAGGGGTTGGGGCTGGATGGGCTTTAAGGTCCCTTCAACCCAAACCATTCTATGATTCTCTGGTTCTATGAAATGATGGAAACAAATCAAGTACCCCCTTGCTTGCAGGACACAAGCAGGATCCATAGCAGTGGGACCAAGTTCCGCTCCTCTGAGAGCAAACCTCTGTTTTCAGCATTACCTTGAGTTAACATGTGTTGGCAGCTGTTTTAACAGCAGTAAGCGAAGGGCAATAGGGAAGAAGAAAAAGCATCTAAAGGATGTTGCTGTGTCTCTTGTTAGTGGACTGACCTTGTGCTTCACATGTGTTTAAGGGGCACAGTCAGATTCAGTCCTGCTGTAGCCAGCGGCCAGGGCACTTCAACACTTGTAAGCACCCTGGTATTGAAGGATAGTCCACTTTGGCATGAAGGGGACAGACAGGGAGGTCTATAGCACAGGTCACATTGGTAGGTGAACCCGTCACCAGTCTGCATCCTTCCTAACAGCTTGCTCTTTCCAGTTAAGCTGAGATGCTCTGAGGCAGTGGAATTGGCTCCTCAGAGCCAGGTCGCTGCACTTTGGTACCCACTAAAAATAACCAGGCAATACATGTGTCTGAGTCTATTTGAGTCTTCAGCAGCAGTTTGTGACATCTCGTAGCCTTTGTGTATGGCTCTGTGCTGTTCTCTTTCCAAGGTTGTTACCCAAAGGAAGACATGAAGCTTTGGGTGAAGGGGAGAGAATTCCCATTTGGATTCAGAGTGGAAAAAACTGTTCACAAGGAAAAATATACTATAAAATTGCTTGTTGGTATGGCCACTCTTCATGTCCTATCTAATTTCTTTGGGTGTCAGTGTCTTGCAAAGCAGGGTCCCATTCTTTCACTGGAGGTTTATTGATGCTAACAGACCACATGCAGATAACAGCAGCAATAGCACATATCACTGCCTTTGCTGCTAGTGTCTGGATTTGTTCCACCTTCTTATTTCTTCACCTCTTGCTCCAAGACCTAGGATGCAATGGGAGATATAGGAAGGGACCCTATAGAACTCAAGCAGCTCAGTTCCACTGCAGCCATATCATACATGGCACCAAATAACAGCCCCTGGTGAGAGGGAAGAAGGTTATAGGGAAATGAAAGGGGAATGGCAGGGATGCAAAATGGCTGTATTCTGACTAGATCTGGACAGGTAACTATGGTTTGCATCATTGCTTTTGTGCAAAATACTGTGATCCATCAGTGCATCACAGTGAGCCAGGGCTCTGTTTTATGATTCACAAAGAGGAGGTGGAAATTTGGTATCATTTTTGTCCTCCTATGCAAAGGGACAGGCTCTGACTTCAGTTATATCAACCACAGGATCAGAATCTGACCCATGCTCTCCAAAGTGATGCTTCTTTGTCTTCCCAGAGAAAATCTGTGCTCCAGCAATTGCCCCTTTGGGAGCAGAGCGTTTCATACACCAGATCTGAAGGGGGAGAGAAGAGAACCTCTAGACATGCAAAGAGCCCTAATGAGAAAACCCAGCCCCAAGAGCTGTCTGCTTTCAGCAACACTTACATACAGCTTCTAAATGCTGCTAATTGATTTGAGATGCCTTTTACCTTCACACCGTCCCACCCATGAGGCTCTGCAGCTCCTCACCTGCCCCTGTCCCTCTATATGGCACAGGGAACCTCTGCCCTCAGTATTTGTCAGCTGCTTTAGCACCCAAATGCTGTCAAAGAAACATGGGATGCTCAGAGCCCCTGACTTTGGCCTTTGCTAAACCCACCTCTTGCCTTCTTCCCATCTGCTGCAGTCTATTTTTATGGGTTTGGCCTTGGAATCTTTCTCCTCTTTGAAAACCAGCCTGTTTACCAATATCTGCCTCTGAGAAGTCGTGCTGTTCACACAGGCAGAGAGGAAAACACAGGGAGAGCACATCCATCCAAAAGGATATGGTCTTGCGTGTAGCCACAAAGGTCTGGTTTTGGGGGTGGGGGAGACCCAAAAAGGATGGTTCAGGCCAGAGCTGTCTGCTAACAGATCAGAAACCAAAGGGAAGGCAAAGACAGGTGTGGATTGTTTGGTGGAATGAAGTGGGGATGCACCACAGATCTTTATGCTGAAAATCAATTATTGAGGCTTTAAACACACCAAGGACTGGTACCTTTCTGTAAGAGCAAGTACGGACAGGACAAGGGGAAATGGCTTTAAACTGAGGGTGCTGAGGCGCTGGCACAGGGTGCCCAGAGATGCTGTGGCTGCCCCATCCCTGGCAGTGTTGAAGGCCAGGTTGGACACAGGGGCTTGGAGCAAGCTGCTCCAGTGGAAGGGGTCCCTGCTCATGGGGAACTGGATGAGCTTTAAGGTCCCTTTTAACCAAGCCAGTCTGGGATGATTCTATAGTTGAGGATTGACACTTCTTATGTTGCTGTTTAGTTAAAGGTGCTTTAAACAGGTTGATTTTTAAAGAGCAAAACTCAGCAGTTCTTAATCTGACTTCCCTAAAGTCCTGATAGCTTGTCCAGAGCCTGATGGTGCCTGATAAAGACCCACATCTCATAGGTGTCTGCAACTACACTTTGTGCCTGTTGTCTTGTACTTGAGAGTAGCGAATGGGAAAGGGTTTGGTTTGGGGGGGAATCCCCCCATATAAGCCATCATTACCAAGATGTGTGTGTGTGGTGTTCTTTGGTTGCTTAAGCAGCTCTGTGATTGCACATCCATTGCACTCCTCATCCTGCCACTGAAAAGATAAACATCTTACTATACAGTGAAATGTAGATACTGGCCCCAAATAATCTGATAGAATAAAGAAATGGGAACAATTACATTAATTCCAATCGTGCTTCCAGTTGTAAGCGACATCTTTCTGCTTAGAGGGACTGAATTAGGACTGAAGGAGTGTATGTGCTAATCGGCTATGCTAACTTCTGCCCCATCACTTCTACAATGGACAAGCTTTCAGTGCCTTTAATGTGTGTGGGATCTGCCTTGTGTGTTGCGTAAGAGCTGTTCCCTAGCCATGCAGGAGTGATTTATCTGTGGGTAATATGATGGGCTCTTGAATTGCAATGAACAAACCCTTTCTTTAACAATAGTTCAGGGTAACCTTATAATAACCTCCTCCACCTTCCCCAGAGACATGCTTCAGTCAGATAAAGGAATTTGTTATCCACACAGAAACATCTGCCCCCTTCCTCCGAAAGGCCTGGCTCAGAGTGACAGTTACCCTTTCCTTCCCATTCCGAGTGGCTGTTTGAAACAACAGCAAGAGCAAGCTCAGGTTGGGTTTTATTCCTTCCAGGCTTTGATTGCAGAAAGATCACCTGAGCTGGATTTGGAGCGTTGGGTTTTATTTCATAATGATGGATGTGCTGGTTAAATGTAATGGAAGAGGCAAGATAGCAGAGCAGAAATTTGGCGCCAAGTGCCTTGCTTTGAAAAGAGCCTGCATTCCAGCCTGCCTAAGAGGGGCTAAATGGAAAGATCTGATTAAGCGTCTCAGTGTTGTGACCCTGACCTCAAAGAACACGCCGATTCTCTGGAGGAACTTCATTTCAATTAATCAGCTTAACAGCCTGAGTAAATCTGGCTGCAGCCATTGAGCCACAGGGAACAGCTCCCTCTCCTCAGAGGGTCTCTGGGATGCACCATCCGAAAGGACAAGGTGATGTGTGCCGGCATCCCTGCCTTGGTCGCTCTGGGTTGAGGGGGTCAGGGATGCACTCGTCTCCTTCTCTGGCTTTGGAATACAACCCCACCCCTCCAAAATGCAACCCCCTAAAACAGCCCCATGCCACCTTCCAGGAGGTTGGCAATAGGCTGGGATGGGGGAAGACCCCTTGGAGGCTTTTTCCTCCCTTTCCCTGACTTTTCCTATGCTCACTGCAGGCTGCATCGCTCAGTTAAGCATCACAACGGTGAAGCAGCAGTGTAAGATGTAGCTGGAGGCAGAGGGCAAGGAAGCAGCTGTGTGAGACAGGCAGCAGGATAACCCTGGGACACTTATGCTCCAGGAAACTCATAAGCAGAGGAAGGCAAAGGCACCAGGGTGGGATATAGGAAGGGGAAAAGATTTCAGCTAATGCCTTGAGTGCTTTCCCCAGGTGGCTCTTTGTGGCTGGTGAACTGGGCCAGCTTGGAAGCTGGAGGGGGCTTTGCTTCTTTCCTTGCACCAAACACTGCTCCTCAGGGGACGCCTGTTGGGGCCGCAGTGCTGTGGAGGCAGAGCTCAACTACCCATACACGTTTCACATAGTTTAGAGGCTTGAACTGAATTCCCTGCTCTGTTTAGCCTCGTGCCAGGAAATGGCTAGTTAGCAGCATTCCCGTATCTTTTCCCTTGGAGCTGTTGCAGTTCAAATGAAGGAGGCATCACAGGCTGGGTTTCACCACTGTCTTCCTCCCATCCCGCCTGGCTCCACCACACCCAGGCCATTCCATTGCACCCATGGGCTGCTGCACTCTGCCTACCCATTATCGCTCTGGCGCTGTGTCCGTCACTTTGGACTTTTACCTTGCAGCAGCAGCAGCAGCAAACTTTGCTCTTTTACTGCCCCTTTAAAGGGATAAGACCAAATTTAGCACAATATGGAAAAGCAGCTGTATAGAAAGCCCTGAAGGAATGTGGCAGCCCCTCGGTTGTAGAGGAATAGCCTGGTAGAGCTAGAAGTGCAGATGGGTTTGGGCATAATCTGAGAGCAGGCAGTGATTGAATGATGATCTTAAGGTCCTTTCCAACCCTAACTACTCTATGATTCCCTCTTTTAAAGCTGTATGTTGTATGGAGGCATCCCTTGGATGGATTTTGAGCTTCTGGCATGGGAGTTTGTTGACACCATGCACCCCATGTCCAGCTTCTCTACCACTGTACCTAAGCACAGACAAGTCTCCGCCTTGCCTGCAGTCAAAAAGAGAGCAGGTTGCAATGCTGGATATAAAACTAGGGTGCGTACAGTGTTTAGATGGAGGCTGAAATGGTGATGGTACCCTCATGTGCTTGCATTCAGGGCCTTGCTTCAGAGGCAGGGCAGTGAATGACTGCCTGGCCTGCTGGGAGATGCATGTCCCACAGGAATGCCGTGGCATGTTGTGTTTGCACTGCTGCAATCACTGGGCACCCACTCAGAGAAGAGGGTTTATTCCATGCCTGAACCCAGCACTGCAGCTCTTGGCAGCCTGGGTATCTCATCAGTAAGTGTGTTGGATCCAGGGGTGATCCTGGTGTGGGGGAGAATGGGCAGTGAGGGATACATCCAGAGACATAGTGGTGCCCAGGGGAGGGATATAGTTACAGGCAGGCGACGGGCAGGCTTTCATCTACTCTTCCAAGCCTTCTTCAGACAGAAGAGGAGGGGTAGTAACGGGCTGTGGGGGATGGAGAATTGCTGTAACATGATTTTTATGTCTGTGATTGCATAACAAAGCCTCCTGGGAACCTCCTGATTCAAATGGATACCTAGTGCTGGTGGTGGGATGGAGGGTGTTCAGCACTCATCCATTGCCCATGGTGCAGGGTAATTGCTGGGCTGGATCGGTACCAGGCTCCAAGCAGCCTGTGGTCCTGTATCTAACAGTGACTGAAATGGCACAAAGGTGTAAAAATGCCCTCAGAAGGGGATAAATGTGCTTTAACACACATACACAATGCCATGCTCTCAAAGAGCATTGCTAACAGAAGCAGACCTTGAAAGATGCAATTGTATTTCCATGCTCAAATTGAAACGGGAGATTTAGGTTGGATATAGGGAAGTTGTTCTTTACTATGAGCGTGCCCAGAGAAGCTGTGGCTGCTCCATCCCTGGCAGTGTTCAAGGCCAGGTTTGGACACAGGGGCTTGGAGCAACCTGCTCTCGTGGAAGCGGTCCCTGCCCATGGAACTGGATGAGCTTTAAGGTCCCTTTTAACCCACACCACTCTGTGATTCTATGATACTAAAAAGAAGTAATCCGTGGGCCTGATGCATGTATTGGATGTTCTTCATCTTCACGAAATACTGCTGCTCCCACCAGTAAAAGCCCAAAGTCTTGGGCATGAGGTAGGAGAAATCAGCTTTGCCTATGGGGATCCCACAGCCTGGAGGCTGGAAGGAGCCCAACCAAGATGGGTTATACCTCTGGATGTGGCTTTGGCACGCACATGTGTCTGCTAGCTTTGCTTTGGCAGGTTACATGATAGCCCCACCTCATCATTTCAGAGCACAGCACACAAAGCTTTCCCTTCCATAGCGTGCATTCACTCTTAATGGCTCTTTCTCCACCCCAAGGCCTTATTAATTGGTGACAATTGGAAGCAGTTTATTCCATGTGTGCGTGTGTGTCTGTGTGAGGCTGCAATTGCTTCCACTTGGCCAGGATTCAAGCACTGGGGGTGAGTCAGAATGGGTGGCAAAACTGTCTTTTCCTCAGCCCCCTTGCTTACTGAAGAGGAAAGAAAAAGCCACAACCCCGAGTTATTCTCTTTTATGAGGTAGGCATTGTGAGGCCAGGCAATTGAATTTACAACAGCATTGAGTATCAGAGTCTATCTGGCCCTGTCAATGAGAATGGCAAGGGGAAAAAAAGACACACATTAACCCTCAGCTCCCGGTTCCCAGGCGTTTCAATAGGGTTCCTAACTTCCCAAAGAGCCCGCTGCATACTCGATGAGACCCTTTATACCTTCTAATTACCCTCCTCACAATAGGGACAGACTCTCTTGCCTCTTTTGTAGGCGAGATAGTAACTTTTGTGCGCATTCCCCTCTCCTCTCCCTCCCCAATGCAATCCCTGTGGCAGCATTATTGCGGGAGCAACTGGAGCAGGTAGCAAGCAGCACAATTCCTCAGGTTCCAGGAGCAGAGGTTTTAAGGAATCTCTTTCTTCCGAGTGGGAACATGACACTTGCAAAGCTCTCAGGAGCCATTTAACCCCCCTCAACCCCAGCACCTTTCCCTCCCATTTCCCCCCTTATTAAAGCCATAAACCTCAAGGGGTTTAGGATGAGCTTGTCCCTCTCACACACCAAAAAGGAAATGGGGGAAAAAAACCCATCTATTTCAACGAGTTTATTTATTTAAACACCTGCATTTCTCTTGGTTTTTGGAAGTCTTTACCACAGGCACACACACACACAGACAAACAGGATACAAACAACTTTGGCATTAGACTTTTGAATATCTGTTACAAAACTATTTCTCACTTTTTTATCTTTATTTTAGAAAAAAAAAAAGTATCTCAAATAAAGGCATTTTAAAGGAGTAAAAATACAAGTAGAGATCCCAACCTCTGAATAGAATAAATAGCAGGTTCATAGCGAGGTCCTTTTCCTTCCTTTCTGTTTCAAGCTGCTTAAAAAACACCCCAAAAGGGCTCCATACAACGGAGCCAACGGAAGAGTTTGTTGGTTTTTTTTTTTTTAGGGAATGGGAATCGGTTTAAGCAAGTCACCAAGGTCTCCACACGGATTCACTGCGCTCTCCAATGGGACTTCCCGCCTGGGATGCTGGAACAATGCTGCCCCCAAATGATGTCAACCCCTGCACCGGGGATGCTGATGGGGTGGCGGATGCGTTTCCCGACCCGCTGCCTGCGGACACGGGGACGTTGGTGTTGGCGTACAAGGGAATAACAGGTCCGGAGCTGGGAGGAAAAGCTGGATTTGGGATGAGGAAAGCAAACTGGCCGTCGGTAGCAGGGACGAGCTGGAAGCCCCCATAGACTTTGGGGGACAGGGCTTCGGCAGGGTTCAGCTTGCATGGCACGGGCACTGCTCCGGTTGCTGCGGGGGGCAGCTGGACATGCAGGGGCTGCTGTGCCAGATGTGCGGGCTGGCTGGCTGGAGGCGGTGGTGGAGGAGGCGGTGGCGGGTAGTTCATGGCCACGATCTGACCCAGGCAAGCCGAGAGGTGGCTGAGCAGGCGGGTACGCACGTCGGTGTTCACCCCTTCGCAGGTGGATAGGAACCGGGTCACCTCGTTCATGCACTCGTTGAATCCAGCCCGGTACTTGCCCAGGACGGTGGGGTCGGCGCTGAGCGCTGCTGTGGGCAGAGGGGTGGTGGGTAAGCAGCAAGTCAAGCACCCCGGTCCTCCCCGCTGCTCCAACCCCGAGCCCCACAACTTACCCGTCATCTGGGCCCGCTGCAGGTTCCGGAGGTGCTTGACCGTCATCTCCAGGATGTCTGCTTTTTCCAGCTTGGAGTGCCGGGAGCTCTGCGGAGGGAGAAAGATGCACGTCAGGGCTGATTCCCAAAACCCCCACACGTAGACCCTTGGAACCCCGAAAGCGCCCCGGCTCCCACTTACATCCTTCTTCAGCGCATCCAGGATGAGCGTCTTCAGCTGCCCCAAGCTCTCGTTGATCCGCGCCCGGCGCCGCTTCTCCATGATAGGCTTGGATGACTGCGGGGAGACCGGACCCGGTAAGCTTCCCGCATCCAGCCCTTTTCCCACCCTCCAAACCTCAACCCCGACACCGACCTCAGCACGGCCGCGGCTTCGCCGCCATCCAGCGCCTCCGCCACCGTTGCTGCTTCCCAACCGGCACCCGCCATTTACCTTCCGGTGCTCGCTGGCGCTCCGCGGCTTGTCCGGTGTGTGACTGGCGCTGGCCGGTGCCCCGGCGATGGGGGATGCGGTCGGTTTCTCCATACCCGTATCGGCGGGCATGGCGCGATGGTGGCGGGAAGGCGCGTGCGGCGGGCGGGAGGACGCGTGCAGCGGGGCGCGCGGAGTGCGTGCGGCCGGCGCCCCCCCCGCCTTTTATACCCGCCCTTATTCGTGTGAAACCGCCGCGGCGGCCGTTCCCACACTCCCGGGTAACCAATCAGCGATCGGTTTAAGTCGCGGCAGCTGCTTTACCTGAGTTGCTATTGGCTGGTGGGTCCGCCGCCTGTCCGTCTTCTCTGGCGTGCGCCCCGCCCCGCCCCGGCGCGTGGCCACGTGGTGGCGGCGGCGGGGGGGGGGGAGGGGGGACGGGACACACGGGGGACGGGAAA
>NDXB01012377.1:19870-39804 GCA_002631895.1 Agapornis roseicollis | reverse complement strand
CTCGGTGGCTGTGGCTGCTCTGAGGTGAGGCTCCAGGACGCTGAGGTTCTCCCTGCTCAGGTGCTGAAGGCGCCCTCTCTCGAGCTGCTCACCTCATTCAGTCAGTTAATAGAAGTATCTTGGCCTTTACGGTTAATGGGTAAATATCCAGATTAGACAACTTTAGTAAACAGTGTAGTTGTTCTTTGTGCACAGTAGGGAACACAGCATGTTCTACAAAGATCATCATTAATTAAGTCTTTCTGTTAAATCACTCTAAATGAATGTGTAGTTTAATAGAAAAGGTTCACAGAGAGAAATTTGGTAATTATTCATGTGGGAAAATTTTGACACTCCCTGTGGTAATGTGGTTCAGAACAACCGATAAACTGCAGGAAGTTTGAAGCTTAAATGCGATATTGAAGTAATGGAATAATTCATTTGGAAAAACTTGCATTCCGTACTTTAAATGCTGATTTAGAACTTCTAGACATTTTTGCAAACAGATTCTTTAACTCTTGCAATAATTATATTCATAAGGCAACATCAAACAAAATAAATAAAAAAATTGAATGAAAATGTTCATAATGCAACATTTACTAGGTGATGCTTCCAGCCCCTTGCTACATCCTTGTTTGGACTACATAACTGAAATAGACCCTTCTGTCTCTGAAATCTCTTAACTCCAAGAGTATTGTTAAAACCTGGAGGTCAACAGCCACCCAGAATATGGAGTCTAATTGCAAATGTTAGATAAAGGACCCTTACACAACCATGTCACACTCAGGTGATCTAATGTAATAGATTCATATCCAGTAATGAACTTTTTTCCCATGACTGTGAACTATGAAGTTATTCCATGGCCTTTAAAAAAATAGAACATCAGCCTTACAAATTAGCATGGCTGATCTGTCCCAAGTTTTATCCCGTATAGGTAACATTGTCTGTGAATATCAGAACTTGATTTTTGCTGCCAACTTTTAAAGTCAAATTCTCCATTTAAGAAATAAAATAAAAAAAAAAATCTCAACCCCAGATATATATCCTACTAGAAGCAAAATTAAAAGGTCTGTATGCTTCTCCCATTAGTCACACTAATCAATAGTTTAGTTTGTTAATACTTCGTTAACACTTAATGCTTTTCTATGCTTGAATCTGAATTTACAGACTGCTCTTTCTCTGTGTGCAGCACACTGCATGGGGGAAACACTACTTTCATGTGCATACATGCATGTGGATTCATGTGGATGCCTACATACAATGCAACTGACTTAACCTTACTATGACCAGTCACCACAATGTTAGACCCTCGGTCCTTGCAGCAGTATAGTGTGGTTGCATTGAGATGAGATTTTTCTGAAAAGAGTTTGACATTGCCCTCTGAAAGGGTAATTGGGATTTTAGACTCAGAGCTCATGTTGCCTTATTTTGGGAAGAGTAATTCAAGCCATGATCATCCTGTCAGTGTTGATATGAAAAAGCACTACTGGGTCAGGGTTAAAAGCAGGGACTGTATCTGCCTAGATACACATTTCAGTGATTCACTTCAAGTGCTATACAATTTGCATCCAAAATATACATACCATTATGCAGAACAAACTGATTCTTTCTAGCTAACCTTCTACTTCATCTTTGATTCCTTTCTCCACAGTAAATTGCTGATAAGTCTTTTTCCCTGTCTTTAAAATGAGATCAAATACAGAAGACAGATAGAAAGAGAAATGAAGTTCAAGATAAGAGAAAAATGCTAAATCCAGTCCTATGGCAATTAAGTCACATGAGATACACACACTTTAGGTATCAGCTATTTCCATTTTTCAATTGAGAAACTGTGGCCTGAAAGAATGTTTAAAAAAGTCATGAGAATACAATAGAGAACACAATGCTGGGAAGAGCAGTAAAGGTATTCTCACTTACCTGCAGAAGCTATTTATTCCCGTACAATGTCAAAACAGACCTGATCTAGGTGCACTTTGCACAAATATGCACTGGTACAAATAACTATATGGTACCAAGTAATAGGGCCCCAAAGCAGCATGAATTCACATGAGATTGCTACGCTGATAAATGGAAATGCCAGTGAAGCCATAATTACAGCTATGGGAAGGAATGCATTATAATTAGCAAAATTATGTCTGGCCTTCACAGCTCTGCTTCTGTTTCTGGAACTAGACATGTTTTTTAAGCAGCCACATAGCTCATTATCTACACACGCATGAGGAATTTACATCCTTGATGCGTATCAACTAGATTTCCTAATTTATGTCCACAAGGCCTTTAGATTTCTGCCTTAATTTATTCAGCAAATTTCACATCTTTCAGACAAGGCATATTGAATCTCAGGCACTGGGATTTGATTGATCCCAATGTAGAGGTAATATGTTATCTTGTTGCAGCAATATCTGACAGGTATTTATTATGGATTTTAAAAGGATAAGGAGTCTCACACAACAGCTGCAAAAGTCCATGAAATCCCTAAAGGTCATATCCAGAGAAGAACTATAAAACAGAAAAAACATTCTACTATTAAAAAATAATGATCTCTTGCAGAACAGAAAAGACCACATATGATCTGATCCAAAGCTCACTAAATGGGCTGGGAGTCAGATAATTATGAACCTGTATTAACAACATAAGGAGGGTAGCAGAGGGATTCAATTACTATGCTTAATTGGTTAGGGAATATTGGAAAGTGCTGTATTATATTGTATTTGGGATGATTTTAGGTAAATCTTAAGAAAAATATATTTGGATGAGAATCAAGTGGGCAAAACAAAAAGCATATCTGGTGAATTTGAAGACACTGATTAGTTACTTATGTGACATGCTAGAAGCTATTAACTTGAGTGACCTGTTCACTTTCTGTTTCAGATTTTGCTTATTGAAAGTGTTAATATAGTTATGAATTAGTTCTGGCATTTCTTTTTCTTGGTCTCCTAAGATACTGTGTAGTTTTATTCTCTTCTGTAATAATTAATAAAAAGTAAGTAAAGATAAATGCTTTGTGTATTGAAATGTGTAAGTAAATTCTGAATCACTTGTGCAGGAACTGAGAAAATTAGAGTTACTGATATTTAGCCTGAATACTGGTTTTTCTGCATTTCTATATTCTAAAGAGATAGCTACATTTTGATTATAAGTGAAACTGTTATTAGATGAGCACGTTTCTTATGTCACTTGTTCACCATAGGTCTTGAGATAATAAGCTTTGATCTGTGAGTTAACTAGTATTCTGAGTCAATCAGAAATTTGCAGTTTGAAAGTTTCTATAAGCTGTATTTAAGGATTTCAAAGCCACCTTAAAGATGCAGATACAACAAACCCATTTATTTCTGGGTAACAAAGGTTTCAGATTTTCTCAGCTGCATTAAGATCTTAGTGTATATTCAAAACATGTTTTTAAATAAAAGAGCACTTCATAGGCTGAAATGCTCATTAATTAAATCACAGCCTTGTTTCTTCTCTACATAACTCATACTGATGTGTCTTCCCTGTTCCTATGCCTGAAATAAGCTGCCAATAGCTTTTAAATGCAGATACTAAATCTGAACTGTCTGACTTTGTACTAGAACAGATGAGGAATACTTACACACCCATCCTGCCAATGTGGTGCATGAGTGGTAATCACCTGAGCTGTAACAACACCTCTAAGTTAGAAGTGGACAGAATTTAATACCATATTCCATCATAGCCCCATCTCAAGTAATACTGACCTCATTTTTTACCAATTAGAGACATAAATTGCTGGAAAGTCAGTAGAATTATTGCTCCAGTGCCTAGATTTCTGAGCACATTAGCTATCTGAAGCATTTGCTTCTGAAAATATATATATATATTTTTTTTTTAATTGGCTTACTAGGTGTGCCAGAGAATATATTAAAGAACTTAAAAATCTGTTCTCTAAACTTTATTGCACTAAGCAAAGAACTTTTTGAATACAACAAGAACTTAAGTGACATACAGTCAGACTTGCCAACCTGGTTCTTTGATGCAATATGCAAATAACTTAAAAGAAATTGTAAAGGGATATCTCCATAGGCTAACCAAAACTAGCTCATAATGACTAGATCCTAAATGTTTAGGTGACCTTTTTGTAGACTTTATCCCTTCTCCAAAAGTACATCCGTTGAAAACCAGTATCACTATACAATGACTCAGATGTTGTTCAGCCAAAAACCCGTGAGCAAAGCATCAGATGGCAATTATATGAACCTACACAAAGCTTACCAGTAGATGTGTAAAAAGCTCAAAAGGCAAACATAAACAGGTGCTGGGCCAAAGGCTTTATCCAGTAGCCATTAGAGAAATCATACTGACTAATTATTGAATTTTATTATTATAAAAGTGTATATTCATAGCAGTATGCTTTGAATGGTCAGAAACATGTGGAGGAAAATACTTCTGTTGGGTTACTTAGCTGGCCACCATGCTGCTTAATCATTTATTGTGCTCAGGTTTATTCTTGAAGTAAGTGAGATAAAGTCCCACAGAGCATGAAACAAACACAGCAGCAGCATTTCAGTTTTAATGGTGTCTGACACCCAGCCCAGCTTGTCACTCATTCTTCACAGCTGGAGCACAGCTGGTCCAGAAGGAAAATCAGGGCAGGCTATTCTTAGGCTGGTGTAACAGCAGCTATCCCATTCACATGTCAAGGTGCAGTCTGACTGCTGTCAGATATGATCTCATTCAAGACAATGCTGGGCAGGTCTGAAAGATGAGAGCAGAGAGATCAAGCTATACTTTTGCATAGTTGTTCTCTAATGTTTAAGGGAAAGACAAGGCCAGCTCAGTAATACTGTTCCTGTACACATTACCAGCTCCCTAGGAGCTGCATGTTTACTTTAAGCTATGACTTGAACTGATTCATATAAGCTGCTTGAAGCCAATTATCACAATGTAATCACAGTAGTGGTATTGGTACTCTACCTCCAGCAATGTGTGCTGACAGCTTGCTAAAGGGTTACAGGAAGGAAGGAAACCTAGGTTTAAATTTGGGTCAACATCTTTCCATCTAGCACCTTGGGCTGTGCTTCTGCAGGGTGCAGTGCTGAGGTCAGCATTTGACTGCTTTGATGTCTGTGCTGTTCAGGCATTCATAGACAGAAGACATTAAACTAGAAAATAACAAAAAGAAATCATAATTTATTGGGATCTTTGCACGGGGTAAAGCTCCCTTGGAGAATCAATCCCTCACTCAGGCTGTTTAGCTGCTCTATGGTTAGTGAAGTGTTTCCATGGCAAAGGTCCTTGCAACAGTATCTTCAGCTTCATGGGGTGAGACTCCTCAATCAACTGCTCCTCTCAGTTCTTACATCCAGGTGGTCCACGGTCCTGTGTGGCTAATCCAGTGCATGCATGATCCATCATTATACAAAATCTTATGCTATATATAGTATGTCTCATACCTTAGCCACACAAAAAACACTGCCTTATGTGGCCATTCCTGCACCTGTAATTTCTGCTGATGGCATAGAAATGTCTCATGTATGTACAGTTTGGCCAATTCTGCATCATGAAAAGGTTGCATAGGGCTGTTCTTTCCTATTTGGATGATAGCGAGCCAATGCTCTAACCTGTTATTGCCTCTCATTTTGTTTAGGAAATGGTGCCCTGTGCTAACTTGTGCATCAACAGCTACAGCTATCCAATGACACCGAGTCTCAGACGTCCAAACAAAATGCAGTGACTTCATCTGTGCATCAAGAGAAACTAATCTTTGCTCCATCTGTCCTGTTTTCTTCCAATGTTGACCTCATGTTAACTCTTCTGTTGTGCACCTCATTCCTTCTGCTGCTCAAATCTTGTTCCGCCTACCTGAGAGCCTCCAAGTAGATACTACAGATCCTAGTCATAAAATTAGAATTCTGTTCCAGAGAGCTTCATATACACACTTTTAGCAATCTGTGCTAAGGAAGTTAAAGAAATGCAGTCACTATAGCCTAGGCAGACAATTAACCCTGGTATCCCTAGAAACATATGGTTAGTATTCCCCTGCAGGAACCAAGAATAACTTAATTAGAAGTTCAGCCTAGGATGTGTCTGCCTAATAGTAGCAATGTTAACTCTTCTCTATGGTATTTCATACAAAGCCTATCCCAAAATAGTTTACAGTGTGAAAATGTATCTGTATATCCCAGAGGAAAAGGATAAATTAATAGGTTTAAGTAATGATGAAAAGACATACTGAAATGTGGTTTAAAAATAGATGAGCAAGCTGATGTGGAAAGGAATATGTGAAGAACATTTTCACATAGCAAAGACTGGAGAAAAAAAGAGTTTATGAATATCTTTTTTTTACTTGCTACTCTTAAAGCCCAAACTTAGAAAACTGGGCATGAAATTTCTGCAAGTATTTGTTCTAATTTCTAATCAATTGATTTGGTTATATTTGTTTCCTTCAGTATGAATTTTCCTTAAATTTTAGTGCCCTCCACATCTGTTTGTTTAGAAATGTTCTTGAAAAAAGTTTGCAGTGTCATGAAATATTAAAGATTTGTCTTGAAAGACACATATTCATCCCACTTAAACTTAACATACCAGAACATTATAATCTGAGTCTCTGTTCATGCTATATTTGATATAGTGGATCAGTAAGGTAAATCTGGAGGCTGATTAAGGTCTTAATTAGGATAAATATCCCTTATAGGTGATAATCTTTTACAATATAAGGAGACTGGAATTTTACCATATAGGTTCTTGAAGTTAAGTAGGTGAATTGTTCACAACAAGTAAACTCTTCTGCCTGATTTATATGACTAATTTAAAGAATGCATCATGGCTTAGACATTATACATTGTGGAAAAAAAAGAAAAACTAACACTGATATCCAAAGCACTGTTTTAAAGTGCTGTGCAAATTGATTATAGAAGATGCAAGCAGACAATAAAAACAAACCTCTGATCTGTGGTTAGCCAAGGAATCTGGTTCTTGTTGGAGATATTGGATGTTATGTGTCAGTACTTTGTGCTGAGTGTCAGCTATAATCAATAACATTATGCCTATTAATATAGCTTAAAATGTATAGTACATATACTGAGTACAAATTAGATCATATAGACAATTGATGCATGCAAAATGTCTCAGTATCTATTTACAGATATTCCAACAGTAGGAAAGGAGATTAAACATATTGAACATATTGAGAGGGGAGAAGGATTATGAGATACGATACAAACCCTGAGCAATTATGCTATCCCAGATTTTGCACAATACATAAGAAGGTGAGAACCTGTGAAGATATGCCTTACGCACCAATTTTGGTGTTAGTTTACCTTCTGTAAAGTACAAAGTACTGAACGTGATGCTCTTTGTCAAACTCATTGAGAAATGAGGGTGCCCTTGTTCTGCAGAGAGGAAATTTTACTGTCAGCTAGGCTGTAAATCAGCAAATTATCTAGTGAAAACCCAATGGACAGTCAGCTACCTAATCAGGAATTTGGCATGCTACTTCAATTTTTGATCTTCTAATTAAATGTTGTCTGTTTCACTCCATCAACACTTGCAAAAGGATTTAGGACATGCTCATATGTACCTGCACAAAGATGAACACAGAGTATCTTGATCTGTGGTGCAGATCTGCAATTATCTAATTTTCTAGGGAGACTGTTAGCAGCTAGTACCATTGAAAAATTATGACCCAAGCACTCTGTAGCTGTGATTTTGACTTACAAAACTGTGTCTTAACTTACAAGGCCCTTTTTTCTTGGGTTATTTAGGTGGTGGTCTGGCACAGGTCTAGGCTCTTCTCTGTACAACGTTGAAAAAGTTAAACCTGAAGCTGAGGTGTTTGGCTCAGCATTTGATTTTAGGAATTTAATGGTACCAAGAGCACTATTAAGAGATCTGAATTTCATCAGCTGAAATTTCACAAAGGTTTTAAATATTACTATAGTTCCATATGGCTTGATTTTGATGCTTTTGGTGCAATTGTCCTAATACTTATATCCTTAGGGTTAACAATGCAAATGATTAGGTTTGAGACCAATACAAGATAGCTAAATGCATGAGGATGCCAGGGACCAAGTGACTTTTCTGAAGACAGGTTTCTGCTCTCTAGTCACTTAGAAATTTTTCCCATTCCAAGAGACCATTTGGCCAGTGCTGCTGTGTACTTGTTTAGCACACCTTCAAGAAAAGCTCCAAATGCCTCTAGGGAAAGGAGATTACGCACTCATTGTGAAATTGTGTTCAGGTCATTATTATCTGTAACAGGTATTTAGAAACAGACCAGTAATGCCTACCCTAAAAATCTAGCCTAAAATGTTGTGTTAGACAGTAGCCAGGAACGGACATTCACAGAAAGATGGTAAGAATCAAACCTTGTGTTCTATCAGCTTCCAGAAATCTGCTCTGCAGAGAGTTCCTGACCCTGGTTTGTTATCTCTTTATTTTTTTGTTTAATATAACTTTTCTCTTGTAATTTGGCTAATTGCAGTAAAAGCTATGCTGTCTCCCAAGTGAAAAGAATAAAAAATTAAGTTTTCAGCTTGTCTCACCATGCTAAGCAATAGCTCCAATTTCAAAAATATTCAAATCATAATTTCAAAACAACTGCAATGAGGGAGGAGTATTTTGAAGGAAAATTCTTTGAGGAATGGCAAAAGGTGCAGATGATATGCTGCTGTCAGATGTGTTGTCTCCCCCTTTACCTTTAGAGACTTTGACATAATTCATCATTGTGTCAATTACTTACTTAACAGACATTGCCTCCCTTTGCAAAGAAAGAGACAATATTTTGCATGATGGAGAATATAAACCAACATCTGTTTCCAGAGCATAGAAAGTGAGACCAACTAAGACATGAAATGAATTCATAGAGCAAATTACATTTTATTTNCTTAACAGACATTGCCTCCCTTTGCAAAGAAAGAGACAATATTTTGCATGATGGAGAATATAAACCAACATCTGTTTCCAGAGCATAGAAAGTGAGACCAACTAAGACATGAAATGAATTCATAGAGCAAATTACATTTTATTTGTTTTGATAAAAAATATTTTTTCAAGAGAATTTTTTTTTTTTTTTTAGCATGAAGATATATAAAAATAAAATATTTTCAGGTGACTTTACTTATCACAGTGCAAACATTTTTGTGAAGGTACTTCTCGAAATTGGCTGCCTTTTTTTATGACCTTAAAATGGGCTTGCTCTGAAATAATTACCGGGATGGTTTAACTGCTGTTATTTCTGCCTTGGTGTAATTTAGTTTTGTTTTTTTTGGTTGTTGCTTGGTTTGTGGTTTTTTTTTGTTTTTTTCTTTTTTTTTAGTTTCAGTATTTGCCTAATGCATTAGTTATATTTTAGTTATAATAGGATTTAAGTAAAATAGATGAGATTAGACTCTTGTACAAGCATGCTGGGAGAGGTCAGATGAGAAAAAAAATTACATAAAAGGAGAAAACCATGCAAATATTACAGCTAGAATGTAGGAGTAAAAAAAATAGAATCATATTGTCTCCACTAAGATAATATACATAAGAAACAGCCCTTCTTACTCTTTTCTTTGTTGTCTTTCTTGGAATTTTTAACAGTGGGAATCTGATCAACTTTAAAAACAGTTTAGGTGTCTCACATAGTACCTTGGCTACCATCACAGCCAGAGAGTAGACCTGTGTGGTATAATTCCTTCTGACACTAGACTAACGGCCAAAAATATGTCCCTACTTTAAGGTGGCTTGCACCTCATTGCCTGGGTTCTACTTTAACTTGGTCTCCATTGACTCCAGTGGCAGTGCAGAATTTAATTGCATCCAGGCACTAATTAAAATATCTTAATCTGCAGCTGAATCCCACTATTGGGTTTCAGTTCACTGTCTAAATAGCAAGTCTTTTGAGATAGCTCAGCTCACCTTTGCTTCCTGACCAGCTGAGGAACCAGGGAGAAATAGGTTCTGTATCAAGCCTGTTGTGGGTATCTCAAACAACCTTGTGTGTGTGAGAAACCATTAGAATTTTAGACAGCTGTTCTGAGCCCTACATATCCTTGTAATGGACAGCATACTGGAGAAGGAAGTTCGTACCTTGCTCTGTGGTAGTATGTCACAGGATATGGAAGCAGTGTGAAACGCAGGGGCTGTTGTGACAGAACAGGTTTATATCAGAAGACATATCCATGGTATCCCTTTCTGAGGTCACCATATTTCCCCTTATCCCTTTATCATTAAAACAGCACAACAGAAAAAAAAAAAGGTGGAAAAGTCTGGTAGCAGGTGATAAAGGAGGTCCATGCAGCATGTTTGGAAGTGTGCACACGTAGATATTCCAAAGATTGGAACATGAAAAGGTCATATAATTTACATGGTGACTGTGTTTGCATTATCTCTAGGGTGTCAGTCTGGGCTGTAAATAAGCTAAACAATGTAACTTTCCAGGGTTTGCAAAGCCCCCTCCTTCATATCTATTTTAATGTTTTCTATTCCATTGCTTTCCTCCCCATCCCTTCCCAGGGCTTGTTCTACCTAATAAATTTTATGTAGTCATAGCAATGCTTGCAATTTAAAAGTTTAGCAGATTTGAGCCACAGCTGCACTATCCTGGCAAGCCAGACCAGCTTTGGGTAACAAGATTTATTTTCCTTGTGTGCTGCCAAGTCAACCTGAAGACAATGTTAATAGAAAAGGTCACAGACTGATAAGCTGACATGTCTCTAATTCTTCAGGACAAATCCATAGATGGCGAATTGAAATGCTACTCTGCAGCTCCTCAGGGGCAGAGGCATTAAAGTTAAATGTTACAGATGTGAAGGAATGGCAGCAAGCATGTTTGCTTTGCAAAAGAGTTTGTGACTGTGGTGGTCAAAACGCAGCAGACACCACCAGAATTTATTTTCTGGGCTAAAGGATGTTTTAAGGACACATCGCTACCACGTCCCACAACCGCATCCCCATAGAGCAGATCTATCTGCCCAAGTGCAGTTGGTGGTGTGGTAAGTAGGCACAGTTCGCAGGTAGAACAGATCACTTTAAAATAAAGATCTAATTTCTCCGTTTATACTAACATATGCTTTGCAACGT
This sequence comes from Agapornis roseicollis, assembly GCA_002631895.1. Classification (NCBI taxonomy): domain Eukaryota; kingdom Metazoa; phylum Chordata; class Aves; order Psittaciformes; family Psittacidae; genus Agapornis; species Agapornis roseicollis. The sequence continues at coordinate 28,809 of NDXB01012377.1, read as the reverse complement.
GGGGAGGAGAGGGAATGAAAGAAAATGGAAAATTATTCTGCTGCTCTCAGGATAATGGTTTAAGGCTTAAGACTTTTCACCTAGTAGAAAACTGTTTTATCTATTTTTCCAAAATTCACCAACTTGAACAGAAGGTCTCCTTTTGCCCTCAGGGGTGGCATTTACACAGCCAAGGGAAGTGGGAAGAGGGAATTGGCCAGAAACGGAACACATCTCTATTGTTAAATGGTTGGAAGAGCCCTTGGTGTAGCCCACATTCTCCAAAACAATTTGTGAATATAGTTTGCAACTTAGGACACAACAGTGTCCATCCCTAACAAGCATTTTAGAATTGTTTGGAGAATAAAGGAGGTTATAGGATGGAAGTAGAAAGTCCTATTCCAGCTGGTCTCAACAAAAAAACAGTATTGGACTTGTTTAACTTACTAGTAGAATAAGTGGCATATGGACCATCCCTCTTTCTTCAACTTGCTCATCTGTAATGAAGCATTCACAGCTAAATTTGCGGAAACATCTAAAGAAAAAGGTTATTTTAGGTTTTACTCCAAGCTTATGGAACATGAGGGAAAAGGTAGGCTTTTCTTCTTACCCCATGAAGTTCCTGTGGAGATGAACAGAAATCTGCTACATTGACCCCTTTAGTGTTGTTTTCTGTTTCAGGTGAAATCTTGGTGGCTTGAGTGCAGTATGACATTAAAGAATGTAAAAATTCAACATGAGCAAGAACAGCCCTGTCTCTTTGTCCATCCAATGAGCAAGTTAAAGAGAGGTGATGTATTATTACTAGAATGGCATGGCTAATTCATGTGAATACAGAGGCTGCTAATAATACTTTCACTATTGCAACTCAGGGGAGACTAACAAGATAAATTTGTCTTTTATTTTTTCCCTTTTTTCCCCTGTTCTCAGTCTGAAAGACTGACACACTATAAACAGAGGATAATTAAATGGTTCTGCATTAATTATTTCCATTGTTTTGCTGCTAAACTGTTCCAGCAAAAATCAAGATCCCACAGTGCTCCACACTGTGTAAGCACATAGTAAGGGACAGACACAGCTATGAAGAATTTGTAGTAGTAGAATGCCCATGTGAAAAGACAAATACATGCTACTATCTCATTTCCAACATTATCTTTAAGGGGGATAATCGATCATGTTATATTTGTGGCTATTTGTGGAATTTGCACTCATCTTTATAAATATCAGCAGATTGTTCAAATACTTGAGGCCATAATGTAGCCCCTCCGAACCATTATGAATTAAGCTCAGCACTTTTATTCATGAGAATATTCACTGCTGTCAGCTTGGGTTTTGGTTCTCCTTGGTCATTGTGGCAGCTGTTTACAATTCCCTCGTGCATGGGACTTTCTAGGGATGGGCAAGAGGTGTGTCACTTGGCTGTGAAATAGGGATGTTTCAGGCAGAATTGTTTTTCTTCATCCCAAGCCTGCTACAGCAGATTAACTAAGAAGAAGAGCTTAATTTATGGGAAGCAAATCATAACACATTCATCTCAGCTGGATGGCACAGCCTGTGCTGCTGTTACATTTATGCAGAAGGTTCAGAATTTAACAAGTATTAGATAAAAGCAAACAAACAAATGCCCAAAACACAGGGACAAAAACCACCTAAAATGAATGATTCAGCTGAAATGAGTGAAGGAGCTATCTAGCTTTACATCACTTGGTTTTCATGTTTATTTGTTACTATCTCCTGGGTGTCTGTTTTCTGTTTTCCATGAATCTTGATATGTGCTATCTAGCCAAAGGTTTCTTTAAAATCTGAGAAATACTCATGCTGTAGAGAACAGTCTTCCAGCATTTACACTGAAAACATCAAAGCTCCAAAGAATGAANATCTCCTGGGTGTCTGTTTTCTGTTTTCCATGAATCTTGATATGTGCTATCTAGCCAAAGGTTTCTTTAAAATCTGAGAAATACTCATGCTGTAGAGAACAGTCTTCCAGCATTTACACTGAAAACATCAAAGCACCAAAGAATGAAATGGAAAAAAAAAAAAAAAACCAAGCCAAAACCTACAATCTAGCAGTCATTTCAGAAGAAGTTTTATAAATATCTATCCATATTATAAAGTACTTAGATTAAATTCTGTTTGGATGTAAACACACTGAGCAAACAAATGGGATTACTATGAATTCACAGGACTGTATCAGACCAAAGTCTCACCTTGAGTTTTCAGTTGCAAAGGCAAATAAAAAAATAATGATACAATATTTATAATGTAGAATAGATAGTTCCTTCTATAGTTACTCTTTTTTTTACACATGATGTGTGGTAGCTGTTGAACAGAATAGATGGACTTCTAAATAATAATAATACCCAAAGCCATTGCTTTAATCTGATTTTTTAATTTTCAAATGAGAGAGCTTCAAATCATAGAATACTTACCAGTTACCTGTTATGTTATCACAGGACATTTGCCAGGATCTCTAATGGGTACTCATCAGTACAGCATCCTGATGTCTTGCATTTGATATTATATGTTTGACTTCAAAAGCTACCTATATGCATACACAGAAAACTTGTCTGCTAACATTTATTTCTCAGTCTATATCTATTGATAAAGACTTGTATCTTTATCTTTGCTATATCTCTAACTGGCAGGAAAACAAAATACCTGTTGTGGGCTGCTACCTCCATCATTTAAAACAATAATAATTGCATAAGGCAGTCATCAGCTGAAGCTATGACATAGTTCTTGTTGCTTTAGCAATGTTAGCAATTTCTTGTACTCATTTGTTGATTACACGTGTCAGGTTTTATCAACAGTGCATTAACTTTTATGTTATATCCAGGAAAAAAGAAGAAGGAGGCATTTCAGTGAGTAAGAAAAGGTTCAATTTTGGCATATGTCAGTGTATGTGTACATGAAAGAGAACAGGGTTTGGTCTTTTCTAAAATCTTCCTATAACTGCAAATCTACTGTAGTTTTAAACTGTCAAGAATAAAAAGCATTACTACGGCACAACAGCACAAACGTAAAACATTTCTCTATGGCAAAACACCTGTAAATAGCTGACTGATTGACCTATATTCATTCATCTGCTTGCTTTACAGCTCAGTTGTATGCTATCTTACTAATTTACAGTTAACAGTGCTTGATTCTACACAAGAAGTGTAGACCACCACTGTGCGGAAGAGCTAAAGATCTCTTGAACAGAATGTAAGCACTATTAACAGTTTGCATTTACTACTTAGAATCATAGAATAGTTAGGGCTGGAAAGGACCTTAAGATCATCTAGTTCCAACCTCCCTGACATGGGCAGGGACAGCTCACACTAGGTTTACGTATTAGGTACATATGCAAGTCAAATGGTGCACACAACCACAATACCCAACCATAGGTGATATAGAATTAAAAGAGGTACCAATTCACTTCCAAAGTATGCTTGTAGAATGGACTTTGCAATAGACTTTCAGGCCTCCTCTAGCTTTTTCAGCCACTTTTTGTAAACTGATTGCCATAATTGGTTTTAAGTGCCACAGTTTCTTATTGAACACAAATTGGTTGCTGACTTACATTGACCAAAATCATAAAGAAATCTCTAGGGCTGATCATTTTGTTCTCTGCTTTTTAATATCTTTATTAATAAAAATATATACATATTTAAAATTGTTACTTGAGTTTGCAGGCACCTAAAAGGGTGACAGAAAATAGGAAGGACACAGTGTCCCTACAGATAATCCAGGAAAAAGCTGTGTTTTCATGGGATAAAATATATAGCTACACACTTAGAAAACTGTCAGCTACATTTACTGGTAGGGAGAATTTCCCTATTGACTCTAAGCAGTGCTCAGGAATATGATGTATTATAATCTGATAAAGTGCTTCAGAGTGTCATATAGGGCTATGTCATTAGACTACAGAGTGTTATGAAACAAATTTATAGATAGTCCATTCTGTCTGTGTTTGGTGCTGGTACTTGCTTGGTAGTGGAATACAATGTCCCATTAAAGCAATTATTCACCAAAGTCTGAGATATTCTTCTCATAGTGGCCTACTCCCTATCCGCAAGACTGAAAAAAGGGCTAATGTGCATGAAAGAATCTGCCCCCTTTGCTTTCGAAAAAACCCTGAGACTGTAATGATCTCAGGTGAATAGCGCATGCTGCATTAATATGAAACATGAGCCTAACATGGACTTGTACACACTGCCCTTGTTTGTATCTGCTCACAGACTTAAGAAGCTTGGTGAGCCATGGGTCTGACAGCATCCCTGGCCCAAACTTTTCCCATTTCCATTATGCTGGCATTCAAGCTGTTTAAGACTTGAACAGCTCCGATACTGTGCTGGTATACTACCTACCTTTGTAGTACTCCTTCCTGGGTTACTCCAGGGACCCTGTCCCTTTGCCACTGAATGTAGTTGAAATAAATAACTCAGAATGACACCGGTGTCTTTATGAAAATGCTATTCCCTAAGGTGCATCCTAGAGTGACTGCTAGGTGGAGAAAGTAATTTCTGCTTAGGTGGACCAATGAAGACCACACATATCTAAATGAAGGGGGAAAACTCAGAGGATTTTATTGATTTGTGGGTTGTTTGTTTTTGGTTTTGTGGTTTTTTTCTTTCTATTTTCTTAGCATGTTCACTTTCAATGAAAGTAATCAAGGCACACAGAAGGTGCACAAGAATGGACTTGTGCAGGCATGAAATGGGATAGGGCTACCTATTGTTGGGTTTATCCCCACTCATTTTCAGCTTCTTGAAAAATTGCAGGGAAAGGAGAGATCAAGTTGGAGTTCAGGTGGAGCTCTACAAATATAAGCCTGACAGTCAATAAAATAAATATCAAGAATATCTTGAAATAGTGTCATCGTTGATTGTTATCAGAAGAAATAAAATATGTTTCCTACTTTCTGCTGCGTTAATCATTGCTGACTTGATGGTGATACTGACCCCACACGCTGTTGATTGTAAGAAGATTTAAGCTTCCAAATGATGCTGCTGGAGTCCCTAGATTGAACACTGAGTTAGGGAAACAGCTTTCCAAATGCTTGAGGCTTCCTACAGCACTCTTGAAGGGGGGTACCATAAAAAGTGATAAACCAATTTCATTCGAACATTAATTTTAATTTCTGCTTGTTAAACAGAAAGGCATAGCAATGCTGTGTTCTTCATTTAGCTCTCAAAATATACATTTGCTAATTATTAGGTGCATAAGTGCTGCCAACCGAAAGTACATAAAGAATTCTGCTGGTTTTCTCATATATAAGTGCAAACTGCTTTCTAGTGAGGTCACAGTCAGTCTTACAAGAAAATTGCAGAAATAACAGGCATGAATCTATATAAAGCCTAAAGCACCATTTTCTCTTTAATCCCATTCCTATGTTGTGGTCATGAACCCTGACAGTGACCCTCAGTGGCCTGGGGCTGTCACCCAGGGAAGAGAGGGATACCTGTACTTGGTTTGGGCCAGCCTTATTTCCTCAAAAATAATGGTGTGTCTGAAAGCTGAAAACAAATTATGTCTCTGTTGTTCTGCAGGCTGATGCTGGCAATCACTTTTCACAGCCCCTCTGCTTCTGCAAACTATATTTATGTCAGCTGGGGTCTACAGGCACTGAATAAAGATATATATTTTTATACATAAAAAAATATATATATATGCATGCAGAGAAAGAACAAGAGTGCCTATCTGTGTCTCATCCAACCTGAAGAGGCCTCAAAGAGCTGAGGGCCTTCTCTATTGCATGGAGGGACTAATTTAACACTAATGAGACATGAGAATATCAGGAAGTGTCTTGGCACAACCACTGCTGGAAACCATCTCTTTGCTCTGTCAGGCTTTTCTCATTGACAGACTGACAAATTCTGGCTTGTTAGATGCAACATATGTATCTCGAGTCCGGAAAATGGGTGTCTGAGCAACTCCTTTCAAGCTTATGTTGGCACACAGGGGAGAAGTTCAGGATGTGGTTGAATGTGAGCAGATTTACACAGGAACATCCTTAACACTAGGCAGTAATGTTCGCTAATGGTTTGCAGGCAACATTTTATTATAAATGGCAAATCGTTATTGCCTCCTTTGGTATTCAATGTAATAACATTTATCATGCTGAGTTATTTTGGTATTCATGGGGATGTCATATATAATTCCGTAGGAATTACTGTTAGAATGAATGCCCACTAAATTACAATGGAATTAATATGAAATTAGATATTGCGGTAACATTATTATCAAAAGAGGTCATCATGATTGATGTGCTGTTCACATAAGGATACCAACAGGAATTACAGTCAGACCTGATTAATCCAAATCAGTTTGCAGACTCCATTTTTATGCAGATTATGACACATTTTCAAACTGATAAATCAGCCAGAAGTACTAGTACAGAGGTGCAGACCACTGCCAAATTTTCAAAAAAGCTTCACTTTTATATGCTGTGAAATAGGATATTTAAGAAACCAAATTACTCCTGACATTAAATCATTTAGTGAAAAATAATTATTTTATCTTTGATTTGAATGATGGAGATTATTTTCTGACAGAATTTTGTAGTAGAGGAGGAGGCATTGCTATTCTGTTGTCTCTTCTGGAATAAACACAATTTGCCTAGTTTCCTATGAGCTATGATCCAGGAAGTCTCTTCCATGTGTTACTAATTCCTCCACAATGAAATTCTGTTTTGTTCTACAAAGAGACAAGAGACAAGGACATGAGTAGACAACTGGGGTTGGCAGGTTAGATATAGACTTCCAAAGACATTCACACTTTTAACTCCTATTTCACTTCCTAGGGAGCATGGCACCTAACCATTTTACACGTAACTGCTTGTTTGGCCTCACCTCTTTGCTCCTCACATGTCACAGCTGTCAACCTGATTTTCATTTAACAGGTGCCAACAGCACACCACCCTCCAACTGTGTCCAGCGCTGGATGAAAGAAAATCTTAATGGATGAATGAAGCTCGTGATGTACTCTAATGGAAACAACGCGCTTGTTGCCAGTTACACTTGTCCCACAGTTGTTATCATAAAGGGCTTATCAGGAAACAGTGATTAGAACCACAGAAGCTGATATGAAAAAAAAAGAATTATTGCTCTGGAGGTTGATCTGAGTATTTTCTTTAGTAAAAACAATGGATTAATTCCCCTGAATAGGAGCCTTTTATATACTTCTTGTGAAACATTGAGCAGATTTACCCAGGAACATCCTTAACACTAGGCAGTAATGTCCACTAATGGTGGATCAGATCAGCTGCATGTCACTTATTTGGGATGGCACGTTTTTGTTTTTGAAATTACCTAAAAACTTTAGGTGGCTTCTTTATCTAAACTTCTGTTTTGTGGAAAGATATTAAATAAAAATGGAGGAGAAAATCCTAATATTTCAATGTCTGAAATTATAAGTTACAACTCTATCAGAAAACAAATATAAACAGTTGTTTTATGAAGCCTATGTATAAATAAAAGCTGTAAGAGTGGAAAAAATAATAAAAGAGGCATTTAACCACAGCTTTTCATGCAGACAAATAATTCCTTTAAACAAGGATTTGTGGCACGGAGATGAAAGAAAACGCATATACAGCAAAATATACAAATGGTAGAAGACATTTTTAAGCTCCAATTACACCAGGTGTTTTATACTTTGATTAGCTTTATCTGGCCAGCCCCTGAATTAGGGGTTAATTACTGAGAGTAAATAGGCACTTTTAAACAAAGTGCTCGATCATGGCTTTTTCAGCTTATCAGCACTGTAGCAGAGTGAAAAAATAAGTAACTCAGGTTGGAAAAGACCCTATATTCCATGCGTTTCTTAGGGATTCAGCTGCCTTTTGAAACTGCAGCTCTTAAACTAATGTAAGTAAGGAAAATCAGTTCTCATTCCACGTGGCTAAAGCCCATTTCCAGGACAAACAGCAGCACAAAGGGTTAGAAATCCCTAATGGGGATAAGCAAGTTTCAGCATCTCATAGGCACGTGATATTCCCTCCCTCTCCTTCAGTATTTGGTGCAGTCAAGATAGAACTTATTTTGGGAACTTGGTTTATTGTTAAAATGGGGCCTCTTGTGTTTGGGCTTTTGGGGGGGGAAGATTGTTTGGTTTTGGTTTCATTTTCTGTTTTGGTTTGTGTGGTTTTTTGTTGCTTTCTTGTTTGCTTGTTTAATTTCAGGGTTATTTTCTTCAAGTAGGGCTTCTATCTCCATTGTTCCTTTCTGAATTCTGGGTTATTCTGAAGTCATACATCATCCTGAGTTTTCTTATGAAGAAAAAAATCTACACTGGTAGATTTGAGAGAAAACTCTCAGGATGTGACCTTGAAAGACAACCCTTTACACTTGTTAATGTTGCTAAGACTCGTGTACTGTCTCTTTATAGAAAGCTGAATTATAGTTCTGACTAATGCATAGGGCCAACTGCTGGAGGATGTGTGGATTTAAGCTGGTATATACACTGCCTGACTCCTCTTGTAATGGAGAACAGCACATTCAGTTTGCTGACCACATGCAGTGATCCCTCAGCTCATCTTTCCTTCCTGTCGTTTTCCATTTTGATTGGGAAGGAACAAAACTGTAAACACTTAAACCCAATGGTTTAAATATCCTGAAAAATAAAGCAATGCATTCTTTTGTCAAAAGGATGAAATATGATTTTTTTTTTCCTCAGTAATGCCAATTTTCCTCATTTCTTTTGCCATGCTTTGTAATAGCTTAATGTAAATATCCACAAGCCCAAAGATGGCAGATGCTATGCAGGATATATGGGTGACTTGTACTTGCAAATCAGCAACTCAAGGTCAGCTACACTTCTCTAATCCAATGGTCTCCAAGGGTGCACGTGTCCCAGTGATGCACAAGAGACTTCATTGAGAAGCATGAAGAAAATTTTTTTTTGTACTGTTAATAAGTAAATGAAAATACATACTTTGAAAGTAGTGGTTATTTTGTCTTTACTTCATCCTTGTTTCTTTT
>NDXB01012377.1:0-16923 GCA_002631895.1 Agapornis roseicollis | reverse complement strand
GGGGTTGGGTTTTTTTCATTTGTTTGTTTTTTCAGTTTTAAACCAACATATATTCCAGTTAAGCCCTCAGTCTTTGTAACAAAAAAGGCAACTTGCCTACTCCACCTTTCTCAAAAAAGCAGAACAAAAAAAAAAAAAACAAACCCAACATTTGCAGCTGTTTCTGGAAATGTTTAATCTAAAACGTCACTTCTCTGAGAACTGCATTTTATTACATTTCTATAGAATGATACTTTTTAAAAAAAGATTGTGATATTGCTTTTCATTTATAAGATAGTTGAAAGTCTCACAAGTACTTGGATATTTATGTTTTGAGCCAAGGGAAGTAAATTGAAATGAAAAAGCTTCAGATTTTTTCATTAAAAAATATTATTTAGGGGGCTTTTTTACTGTGCTTAATCCACCTTTGATTACCAGACTGTTGCTGTGTGGAACAAGGAGAGCAGAGTTGCAAGGCCTCTGTGGGTTACTTAGAATAACTTTCAAATAAGACTCTTGCAATAAAGAGACACTCTTGCACATCAAAAGCTTAGAGCAAAACCAATGATTTTCTGTACCATTTCACCAGATAATAGGTTTGACTCAAAAAGCCTACATGAAATTGGCTTTACTCCTACTTATGTGGAACCATTTATTTGAATAAACAGACCAGTTTTACCAGTTCAGTATTCCCCTAGCATGCTGGCATAGAGGAGGTCGGCTTTCTCTAACTGCAACAAAGGGGGATTTAGAAATCAAACTAAACTTCCATGAAAATGCTAATTCTGCCCCTAACACCCGTCTGTTCAATTTATTTCAGAAGTGTTATAGGAAAGAAACCAGCTGTCTGTTTCCAATGGTCTCCAGAGCAGGATGCCTGCACCCCAGGTGGTGGGAAAGGGGAAGCATTGAGTACTCCAACAGTACCTGTCAAGTATATGTCTGCTGGGGATAAAAGCTCAGAAATCTTTCACTTACGGAGTCAGTGATTAAAAATTTTTGAGACCATGGTTCTATTCTGTTAAACATATAAAGTAAATCCTAGAGGATACACACTTCCAGACCTGATGAAGTATGAAGTTCCTACCTCGGTATGGAATGTAACTTTGCTTTACATCCATGTGTACACGTGAGTATGACTGTGCTTATGTGAACATTAGTGGCAGAGATTGCTTATGGGAACTAATGTGTATTCGCTTGTGAAAAGAGCAGGTGCTTTGCATACCTGCATGGTGGTGCATAAAATCATAAAATCACAAACTAGTTTACGTTGGAAGGGACCTTAAAGCTCATCCAGTTCCAGCTCCCCGCCATGAACAGGAGCACCTTCCATTAGAGCAGGTTGCTCCAAGCCCCATCCAACCTGGCTTTGAACACTGCTAGGGATGGGGCAGCCACAGCTTCTCTGGGCACCCTGTGCCAGCACCTCAGCACCCTCACAGGGAAGAAATTCTGCCCAGTGTCTAACCTAAATCTACCCTCATTCAGCTTAAAGCTGTTCCCCTTTGTCCTGTCACTACAAGCCCTTGTAGCAAGTCCCTCTTCAGATTTCTTGTCAGCTTCCTTTAGGTATTGGAAGGCTGCTATAAGGTGTCCCCTGTGCCTTAGATATATGTAAAGAACTCACAAGTTTTGTAACAACTGTGGTGAGGAAAATGCAGCTGTATTTTGGTTTTTGAAGCCTAGTATCATTTATTGAGGTAAAAAAAAAATAAGTCAAACACTCTTGACCTGGGTTTAGCAGTAGCAGTCATTTTTTCTTCATAGTAGTTGGTGCAGCTGTGTTCTGACTCAACCTGGGAACATAGCTGATAACACCGATGTTTTTAGTTGTCGCTAAGTAATGTTTATTCTGACCAAGGACTTTGTGAGCCTCATGCTCTACCAAGGAGGAGGGGAGGCTGGGAGGAAGCAGGGACAGGACACCTGACCCAAACTGACCAAAGAGGTATTCCATACCATAGCACGTCATGCCCAGGATGTAACTGAGGGTTACACAGAAGGGCTAGTGCTCTGGGGGGAGTTGGAGGAGGTATTCAGTCAGCGCTCAATTGGGTTGGGGTGTCGTGAGTTTTCTGTCGGTGGTTGGTGAGATGTTGTATTCTCTTCCCTTGTTATTTCCTTTATCATTATTATTATTGGTGGTAGCAGCAGTGATTTGTGTTATACCTTAGTTACTAAACTGTTCTTATCTGATCCTGTGGGAGTTGCATTCTTTCTCCTCCCCNTCTCTTCCCTTGTTATTTCCTTTATCATTATTATTATTGGTGGTAGCAGCAGTGATTTGTGTTATACCTTAGTTACTAAACTGTTCTTATCTGATCCTGTGGGAGTTGCATTCTTTTGATTCTCCTCCCCATCCCTCTGGAAGGAGGGGAGGGCAAGAAAGGGGGGTTGAGTGAGTGAACGAGGTGCGTGGCTGGGTTTAAACCACGACAACTCTACAACAACCATTTAGGCTCTTCATCCATCATAGTGTTTCAAATTGGAATGGCTTTGAAATATGTGCTTACAATTTGAATAGAACATGTTTAACTCTTAATGAGCTGTTCTCATCAAAGTATTTATTTCACTGGTGAAGTGTCTTTTCCTCTCCAGTTTTTCATGTTATCTCATATAATCACAGAATCATAAAGTTTGTACTAGCTTTCTACCATACTAGTAAAGGGGGGAAAATATCATAGAGGGTTCTTAAATGTTGTGGGCTTTGGCCAGCACAATTTTATCAAGCACAGGAAATGCAAGTCCCAAAAAAATCCATCCATCTCCATCACAACCTGCAGCAGAAGACATAGACAAGGCCACAGGTAAAGGTAAAACCTCTTCTAATGGAGCTGAAAATCACCAAGGAGAAAAGATGGGGTTATAGAAAGAACTGCATTACTTTGTAGAAATTTCTGCTCAGGAGTCAAAGGGCAGGTGCTTTCAAACCCAGATACACAAATTTAAATATTGATTTGGTTTAAATAAGAACAATGCTGATTAATTTCAATCCTTGCATTTTTTGGCTTTGCTATTACTGAAACACAAAGGAAATGCTGACAAGAGAGGTCTTCTGTGTGCTATTTATGTCCTTACTAAAAGATTTTGCAGGAACTTTTCTGGAGATGTCCAGCTAACTTTGCAGATCTTAGTGTCTGGAGATCACTTCCAAAGGACCATGTGTATTTTTGGTCCAATATCCAATGAGGTCAAGATGCTAAACATATTGAGTGTTTGCCCATTATGAGCTAAAGTTGCCATGAAAGCAACTGGTGTATAGAACAGAAGGCAAGATGAAAAAACAGAAACAATCTGGTTTAAAATTATAATTAATGCAGAGAGTCTGAAGAGCTTCCAGGATTCCTGTTGCCTTGAGCAGCTTTACTGAATCCACTGTTCCTGAAAGGAAAAGGAATGAAGTGAATTGACAGAAAAAACAAGGCTTTTTTCCCCATATCCGTAACTTCTTCATAAGTATTAAAGTGCATGCAAACCTTTCTTGAATTTATTGCACTGTGATTGAAAGTAGTCAGAAAACTCACTTCCTTTTATGGAAAATGCTAATTTTAATAGAGAAAGAAAACAAATATATTCAATGAAAAATAAATCTTTCGATTTTCTAATATGGCCATGGTACCATGGGTATTCAGGTATCTCATGTTTTTCTTCTCTTCCACCACTAAGATTTGGCATAAACTTTTTAACTCATCAAAGGAAGATATTGGATTAGATATATCTCTTCAGAGTACTATATCATTTGACCAGTGGACATACCAAATGTAGTATATCAGAATCAAGATCTTGAACTTTAACTGCATGTAGACATAGCATATAATTTCTGAATCAAGTATTTCTCAGGGGTGGCAAAGTATACTCCATCTTGACATAGTGCAAATTCATCTGAATTTCTCCTGATCTTTTCCAGGTCCACATTTCTATAATTTTATTTTTTCTGGAGTTTTTTAGCAAAAACCAAACATATTAACCTTAAAAGAATAGTCCTATGTTTTGCTTTGGGATTTTTTGTGGTTGGGGGAACAAAAGGGGAAAAAAAGGAGTAGGTATTTTATACTATTTTATACTATACATCAACTAAAAACAATCACACAAAATTTTATTCTTCAGTAATGAATGTTTTCACTTAAAAATTAAATCATTTGTCTAGGAATAATCCCAGTCCCAGTACTGGAAGACCTTTGTGGAACCTACAGTTCAGTTGATAAAAAGGAAACTCAAAGAGGGAAAAAAAATCTAGCGGTTGTAGCAGATGGCAGCAAAAAGGTCAGATAGCAATTTTCTGACACCATAGTCTAGTTCTGGAGAATTCATGATCAGCCCTTCTGAAAGAAAGTCTTGCAAATTGCCTCAGCTCTGGTTCTGTTTTGTATGGTTTCCTGCAATAGGTATGTGAAATAATACACTAATGAAGATTTAACAATTGTAAAAGTGCACATATTTATACATCTAACTGCACATGTGCATACATATTTCATAGATTTATTTTATAGATATATTTTATAGATAAAATTTCACTTGTGTGTCTGTGTGTATATATATATAAAAATTCATGTTTACATAAGTCTTATACAATTTACTGTGAGAAACCAGAGATGTTCCAGAGCTCAGAAGTTTTTCTTTGCAAAGAATAGTTGATTCATCTTTTTTCTGAATGTGTATAATCTTTTTTGCTTTATGGGTAATGGCTCTAATCCTTGTCTTCCACATTACTGTTATTCACCCTATTTCCCCAGACACATTTAGTTAAATGGCTATCAACAGCAGACGATTAATGTATGGGGACAAGGGGATAAGTCAAAACATAAATCAGACAATAATGCTGTCTTCAGCAGAGAAGAGAGTATTGACCAGCATGACAGCTTCTGCAAACTAATTATCAAAGCAACATTCTAAAGTAATTGTAAAACAAGTAATATCTTTTTCCCCATTTGCCACTTTAGCTAATGGCCATATATTAAAAGAACATGGAAAAGACAAAAATAATAATAGAAATAATCTTGAGCAGGAAAGCAACCCAAACAATAACTATTTCACTGTCAATTACTTCCCTTGTTTGTAGCTTCCATCTGCAATAAGTTAAGTGGTGCAAAAAGTCGCAATTGCTTTCATAGAGTTTTAATTCCCCTATGACTTCTCCTGTCCATGTTCCCCAAATTTTTACTTTATTCTACTCTTTTTTCAATCTAGCTTCAGAAGACATGGTTTATGGATCACCTACTACAAGCTCAGGAGTGTTGCATCCCAACTAGAAGGAAGTGCAGCAGGAGGGCCAGAAGACCTCCATGGATGGATAAGGAGATTCTGAGGAAACTTCAAGGGAAAAAAGAGGCTTATAAAAGGTGGAAGCAAGGACAAGTGCTCTGGGAAGATTGCAGGGATGTTGTCCAGGAAGGTTGGGGCCAGGTGAGGAAAGCTAAGGCCCAGTTAGAATTAAACTTAGCTAGGGATATTAAGAATAGCAAGAAGGGATACTATAGGTACATTGCAAATAAAAGACTAGGGATAATGTAGGCCCTTTCCAGAAGCTACTGGGAGAACTGGCTACCTTGGATTTGGAGAAAGCTGAGGTTCTTAAGGACTTGTTTGCCTCAGTCTTCACTGGCAAAGGCTCTGACTGCACCACCAAAGTCTTGGAAGGCAGACGTAGGGCATGTGAGAATGAAGACCCTAGGACCCCTATAGAAGAGGATCTGGTTTGAGACCATCTTAAGAACCTGAACATATGCAAGTCCATGGGACCTGATGAAATCCATCCATGTGTCCAGAAGGAGCTGGCGAGTGAAGTTGCTAAGACACTGTCTCTCATATTTGAAAAATCATGCCAGTCAGGTGAAGTTCCCAATGACTGGAAAAGGGGAAATATAACCCCCATTTTCAAGAAGGGGAAAATGGATGATGCAGGGAATTACAGACCAGTCAGTCTCACCTCTGTGCCTGGCAAAATCTTGGAGCAGATTCTCCTGGAAGATATGCTAAGCCACATGAAAAACATGAAGGTGCTTGGTGGCAGCCAGCATAGCTTCACTAAGGGGAAATCCTGCCTGACCAATTTGGTGGCCTTCTACGATGGGACTATGGAACTGCTGGACAGCAGTAGAGCAGTTGACTTCATCTACCTGGACTTGTGCAAAGAGTTCAACACTGTCCCACACGGCATCTTTGTCTCTAAATTGGAGAGACATCAATTGGATAGATGGACCGACTAGTGGATAAAGAACTGGTTGGATGGCCACACACAAAGAGTTGTGGTCAATGGCTCAGTGTCTGTCTGGAAGCCAGTGACGAGTGGTGTGCCTCAGGGATGGGTGTTGGGACCAGTCTTGTTCAACATCTTTGTCGCTGGCATGGACAGTGGGATTGAGTGCACCCTCAGCAAGTTTGCCAATGACACCAAGCTGTGTGGTTCGGTGGATATGCTGGAGGGAAGGAATGCCATCCAGAGGGACCTTGACATGCTTGTGAGGTGGGCTGATGCCAACCTCATGAGGTTTAACCATGTCAAGGGCAAGGTCCTACACCTGGGTGGGAGCAATCCCAGGCACAGCTACAGGTTGGGCAAAGAGGAGATTCAGAGCAGCCCTGTGGAGAAGGACTTGGGGGTGGTGGTTGATGAGAAAATGAACATGAACTGACTGCAGTGTGCACTTGCAGCCCAGAAGTCCAACTGTATCCTGGGCTGCATCAAAAGCAGTATGACCAGCAGGTTGAAGGACGTGATCCTGCCCCTCTACTCTGCTCTTGTGAGGCCTCACCTGGAGTATTGTGTGCAGTTCTGGTGTCCTCAAAAAGGACAGNCGTGATCCTGCCCCTCTACTCTGCTCTTGTGAGGCCTCACCTGGAGTATTGTGTGCAGTTCTGGTGTCCTCAGTATAAAAAGGACATGGAACTGTTGGAACAAGTCCAGAGGAGGGCCACAAAGTTGATCAGGGAACTGGAGCACCTCCTGTATGAAGACAAGTTGAGAAAGTTGGTACTGTTCAGCCTGGGGAAGAGAAGGCTGCGTGGTGACCTCCTAGCAGCCTTCCAGTATCTGAATGGGGCCTATAGGGATGCTGAGGAGGGACTCTTCATTAGGGACTGTAGTGATAGAACAATGGGTAACGGGTAATGGGAGAAGTTTAGATTGGATAAGGAAGAAGCTCTTTACTGTTAGGGTGGTGAGGCACTGGACTGGGTTGCCCAAGGAAGCTGTAAATGCTCCATCCCTGGCATTGTTCAAGGCCAGGTTGGATGAAGCCTTTGGTGGCACGGTTTAGTGTGAGGTGTCCCTGGTTATGGCAGGGGGGTTGGAACTAGGTGATCTTAAGGTCCTTTCCAACCGTAACTGTTCTATGATTCTATGCCATCACAAAACATTTCTGGTTGTCCTTCCTTCCTTCAGGCAGGAAATTTTTATGTACTTCTTAATTACAATAAAATATCCCAAAGTAGGAAGTGGGGGAATAAAGTACATACATCTGTATGTGTTTCAAAGAAGAAATGGGTGGACAGGAGAGAGCATGCTAGAGTTCTCCCAGACTGGAAAGCCTCTGATGACATACAATTATGAAAGTACCTATAATAAGTTCTGGCCTCCTCAGTGTTTCCTTGTTTTTCCCAACAGAAATAACAATTTTTCAGGGATAAGTGGATCAGTGCCTGCCTGTCCTTGTTGGCCTGCTATATAGATGAGAACTAAATGCCATGTAATATATGACTGCATATGTGGAAGTCCAGTGCAGATGAAGCCGTTCCAGAACAGGATTTTAGTTCAACAATAGATCTGGAGAATTCTAGATCATGGTCCCAAGTCTTAATACATAGGAGACCTTGCCACATCTGAAATAGAACATCAAAGCTGAAAGGAGAGCAGTTAACATGCCTGAACTCAGTGTACATCTAAACATTCAGTTTTGACATCCATGTTGTATATTGGAGGCCTCATAAAAGCACTGATTATGTTTAGTTCTTGTTTGAATGCATAAACAAAACTATTTCTCAGGGACTTTAAAGTTGGATCAAAGTAGGAACTTAAAGCATTAAAATCCCAAATTATGTAAATAAGAAATTTCAGTGTGTGTTTCTCAAGTACTGATGGGCATGGAATTGAATTTGAAATGGAGGTTTGAGTTCAGGAAGGAATTACATGTACTCAGCTGGCATCAACAGATGAACTACATCTACAAACACTTCAGTTAGCAATAGAAAGTGTATGCACAGTTTGGCTAAGTACTGTGTTTCAGTTTAGGCATGGGATTTTCTTGGAATTGAACGGGATTACCTAAAAAGAACACCAAAACTACATCATATTTAATGGCATTGAGCCCCTGATGATCTTGACATTCAGAACTACCTAAACTTGTAATCATTATTCACATGAGTAGCTAATACTCTGAATAGGACCAGATGGGAATACTTGTCCTCAGAGCAAATATTTCCACCTTCTAAGCAATATACATGATAACTAGAATTGTTACTGGTAAATACAGCTACTCCAGCAAGAATTCGGGTGGTTTAAGTTAGACAACCTCAATACTCATGTAAGAGTATATCAGTAGTTTCATTGTCATACTATCCCTGAATCTGCCCCTAAGCAGAGGTCTTTCTTTTTACAAAACAAAATGTTGCGAGTAGTAGTTAGCATACAGATGAAAAAGACTAGATCTGTTCTCAAAATTAGGGACAATTTATATTCTTAAGTCATAGTTCTATTTTTTATAAACTGACAAGTGACACAGTCCAAAACTGTAAGGAGTAATAGCATGTTAGGTTGTGGGTGAAGACATGTAGACTCAGAATGCAAATGCTCCTGTATTTTAATTGCCTTTTTTTACAAATAATGCTATTTTTTATGATATGGACAAAGAAGGTTCCTTTCAAGCAAGATGAAAATCTCTGGTAAAAATATAATTATCAGCTCACCAGTTAGTATAAACTGGAGTAGCTTGGCAAATATCAACAGAATTTAGCCAGTTTATACTGGCTGAAAATATCTTCCTAATATTAAATGCATTCGGTTATTGTGCAGAACAAAAAAAACATCATCTCCTTCTAAACATGTTCATTACAGTTTTCTAATTACACACCAGATTTAACAACAGGACAGCCACAGCTGAATAAAACATCCAGATTACAAACTATAATGCTGTATTAACATGGTTTTAAATTCAGAGATTCTAAAAATTATGTTATTTCAAAATTTAAAAAAAACCCACCCAAACTTTTTAACTTCTTCCAATTCAGCAATTTAGCTCAGTGAAGATGGTTTTGTATCCACCTGCATAAAATCAGTGGATTAACACTCTCATAGCCTCTTCCCAATAAGTTTCTTTTGCAACTGAGCTATTCATAGGCCTGGAAAACATAAATCAATGTACTTTAGTAATAAGCAAAACTATGCCATCATCCCCCTTTATCCCCACGATTCCTTTTGTTATTGCCCCTTTTTGGGTTTCCTTGAATTTTCCTGCTCTATAATTTACCAGAAGTTGCATTTCTGCCCTAAAAGGCACCTGGCCCTCTGTAAAATAACATGCTGTTCCTTACTGATCCACTGAATGGATGCAGGAGAGACGGCAAAAATTAAAACATTTATATCACCTTTGTGCTGCTCTAAGCTTTCCTGCAAAAACACCAGTTCTTAGGAGGAGATTCTTCCCCTGATACAGAACTTGGTACTTCCTCTTGTTGATCTTGAGGACATTCTGATGGGTGCAGTTAAAAAGCCTGTCAAGGCCCCTCTGAATGGCAGCACAACTCTGGTGCATCAGCTATTCCTCTTAGTTTTGCATTTTCTGCAAACATGATGAGGGTGTACTTTGTCCAGTCATTCAGGCAATTAAGAAAGATGTTAAACAGTTTGACCTCATTATCAACCCTTGGAGTATGCCACTAGTGACTGGCCTACAGATGGAGTTTGTGTCACTAATCACAGCCTTCTAATCCCAGTATAGCAGCCAGTTCCCAGCTGTATCAATACCCATTTCTCTAGTCTATATTGCACTGATTTGTTTATGAGGATACAATGGAAGACAATGTCAAAGGCTTGCAAAAGTCAAGATAGAGAACATCTATAGTTATCACTCAGTTCAGTCCACTGAGACAGTAATTTTATCACAGATGGCTGTCAGGTTGGTCAGACATGATTTCCCTTTTTGTAAATCCATGCTTACTACTCCCAATCACCTTGTCCTTCTATTCCTCAAAATAGTTTCCAAGATTCTTTGCTCCACCACCTTCCAAGGAACTGAGGTGAGACTGACATGATTCTAGTTCCCTGGATTGTCGTTGAAGACTGAAGTGACATCTCTCTTCCAGTCGTCAGCAACTCTTTAATGACCATGATCTTCCAAAGAGAATTCAAAAAGGCTCACAAGAAAGCCTGGTCAGGCAGCCTGTAGCAGACACCCACAATATAACCTGTGTTTCCCTCTTTTGTCAAGTTTAAAATTCTCTGTACCAGCTTAGCCATCCTCATGAAAGAAAGGGTTTTGCCCCACTTTTTGTCTCTTCATAATGGTCCTCCTCAAAAAAGGCCCCATGGTCACAAAACCCAATCTCTGTTGCCAACACAGGCCACACAGACAGTTGTTGACATACAGGATCCATCTGCTCTTCCTTAGGTTCTTCCTCCTCACCAACAGAATCAAGGTGAAAAATACCTGGACCCACAAACCCTTCACCATTGCCCCCAGATGCTGCAAACTGCAGAAATGTAACCTACAAAAGCAGTGTTTCATCATATCTTTAACTCAGTTATGCAATTACAGTATGGCTTTCAAAACAACTGAGGAGATTTCCAGTGGGAACTGAACTCTTTTAGTATTACTTTTAAAAACATAACTGTATTTATTCTGTCGCAGGTTAAATGTCAGAAATTGTATGTGCCTTGCTTGTAAAAGCCAGGACATTATAAGCTAAAACAAAGCTCTCAACACTCACATACAAATCATACATCTGTGAGTCTTCATGTAAAGCAATTATTCCACAGAAAACATGAAAAGCAACATTCCTTAGTTCTCTGGTTTCCTCTGGAAGATTTGCAGATGAAATCCAATATGAATTGAGATAATTTTGGAGGCAGTTTGGAAAAGTCACCCTTGATTTGAGCTATTTCAAACAATAAATGTAAATTAATTTTGAAATTTCATGTGGATCATACTCGATCATAAATTAGCTCTTTTATTAAGAGGAAACAGGTATGAGACATTAATTATTAGATCACCATTAGGTCTAAATTGAGACAGAACAGAAGGAAAAAAATTAGTGAACACAAGTAGTCTACACATGGGAATGGTAGTGACATATATTTCTGGCGGAAAGCGCTGAGGTGGCCTTGTCATTCACGAATGGATTAAGAAGTCGGTGATATGGTCCTTTTTATAGCTCTAAAGACTAATCTCACCAATAAGTTTTATAGCTATAAAGGAAAATACTGTGACAAAGTTATGTAAAATACACATAAGCATATATATACTTATATATATACATATATACATGAATATGTAGATTAATGCATATATAAATGCATATTTTATATATGTGTGTGTCCTGATAGGTTGCTTATGTTTTATCATTTAAAGGCACAAAAAAACTTCATACCATTTCTCTAAGATATGAACAACAACAGTAACATAATTTGGAGTTTTATGAATACGTGCTTACACGAGTCCATGTGTTTACATGTTCATACAAATAATTTTATAAGGGGACTCCATCAAAGAGTCTCTGTGCCTCTACAGACTCACCAACACTGGTGCAACCTTCTCTGTACTTTTGTCACATGTCACTCATTCACACCCAGAGTTGCGCAATCACTGGTTGCTCTCTGCCAGCCTTGTGAGAAAAATGTACAACTTAGGGCTGCCAGTACAATGAGGAAAATATGTCTCCTTAGTAACAACCTGTTCCTGCTCTCATGATGCTGAGACTGATTATGAAAGGAGTTTGACTTGGTTTTCAATCCCCTCTTGGCCTTACATACACATTGATTAATATAGAATAGACCAGTTTTGTAGCCCTACTCATTAAAATAATACCAGCAGAATGAAATCTAATCTGCCAAATAGAAGAAGTTAACCAAGAAAGAATTTTGATGACTGCAAAGTGAAGAAAAATAAAAAGAAAAACAAAAATCAAAGAAAATAACATAGCATGTTGGTTTTGAATTCCTCTGTTTCCTCCCTAAATAGCACATCAGCTGTCATCTCTCCTCACTCAGAAACCCTAAACCCCAAGAGGTCCTGCTTACTTGAGTAAATTAATTATTTAGTGAGTGATGGATTACATGACACAGAAGTAGCTAAAATGCCCCAAGGAGACGATGAAAGAGTGAAAACTGTGAAACCATATTTGGATAAAGAGAACAGAAAATAAACCAGTTATTTCTAAGCGTAGTCCCATGTGAAGCTGGAAAAGAAACACTCCTGCTTAGGGCAGTCTACTGTGTACAGTAATTACTGTACTTTGGCATTTCACATTCAGATTGGAATTCTTCTCTGTACTGTGTTCCCAGAAGGGTACTATTTTTGTACTGTATAGTTTGTCTTCTTGGGAGATAATTTCTAGAGTGTTGGTGACTCTGAGATTTCTCACATGGTGTTCCAATTTCTGCTCAGTGTGAAGCAATCTTTCCTGTTTGCTTGATGGAAACAATCAGTCAGTTTTGATCATTTATACTTCATATGAGTTATTACATATTTCCCAAAAGCATCTTGAAGCTGGTATTAGATTTTATTTGCTTTTTTTCTTTTTTTTTGTTAAAAAAAAGTAGTTATTTTCCTAAAGTAGGTGTGGTATTGTGCATGAATAAAACAGCAAATATGACTGAACGGGTGTCCAACAGACCGGAATATCCTAATCCAAACCACCTGTGTGTCTGAAAGCAGTAAGAAAATTTAGACCCATCACACCAGAAAAATAAACTATTTCAGGTCAAACTGATTTTTTTTCTTTCTTTTTTCCTAATGTCCTGGGTTCAGCAGGAACAGTCATTTTTGTTCTCCTTAGTAGCTGGTGCAGTGCCGTGTTTTTGACTTTCGGCCTGGGGACAGCACTGATAACACCGATGATTTTAGTTGTTGCTCAGTAATGTTCAGTCTGACTGAAGACTTTCTGAGTCTCATGCTCTGCCATGGAGGAGGGGACGCAAAAAAGAAGCAGAGACAGGACACCTGACCCAAACTAGCCAAAGAAGTATTCCATACCACAGCATGTCATGCCTAGTATACAAACTGGGGGCAGTTATCCAGAAGGACTAGATCACTGCTTGGGTCAGGCTGGGTATTGGTCGGTGAGTGGTGAACGGTTGTATTCTCTTCCCTTGTTATTTCCCTTATCATTATTATTATTGGTGGTAGCAGCAGTGATTTGTGTTATACCTTAGTTACTAAACTGTTCTTATCTCAACCAGTGGGAGTTACATTCTTTTGATTCTCCTCCCCATCCCTCTGGGAGCAGGGGGAGGAAGAGATGGAGGAGGGGAGTGAGCGAGCAGATTCTGAGTTACCAGCTGAGCTTAAACCATGACACCTCACAGTGTCCTGCATATCTGAAAGCACAGGGTGCTTGTGTTAAAAACACCAAATAAGAGAGGAGAGCAGACTGAAACAGGTCATTCCTCTTTAGCTAGGGAAGAGCTCATGTCTCTTATGTGCCCCTGCATACAGCCATACGTGAGCTGGTAACCACCGTTTGAAAGAAGAGAATAAGCAATGAGAAACACTGATTAATAACAACAGGTCATCCCTCTGAAATCCCCACAGGGGATGTCATTATAAAGCACTTAAGAAAAGTAACAGCAGTCTTTCAACAACTGAGAAAATCTACCTTAGTAAGACCTGATGTACAGTGAGGTGGTAGAGCACATCTGGGTAGGATATAAAAACTAGTGGGTATGATAGCAGTAACCTGGTTGAAAGTGTGGAACAAGGTCCCTGAAAGCAAAATCAGGAAGCCAGTGGCCTGTATGACAAGATTAAAATGGCATCTCAAAATGGGTATATGGAATATTTATCTTAAAAAACAGATGAAAAGAAATGAAGGTAAATTGCCACTGACCCAGGATCCTTGGCTCCATGGAGGAAACATAAATACCCCTGGAGCCCCTCTGAGATCAGAGGCTCAAAATAAAGAATCCAAAATAAGGAAATTTAGAATTGATCCTTGCTTCAAAGATATCAGCACTTCCTGTGACATTAATAATGCAGAATACTGTGGGATATAGGACAAATAAAATTGGTAATGGATTTTCTAGCAGAAATGCACTTCAGGTTAACAGGAAGCAGATTTAGTAAAAAATCTTCAGGTTTTGCCTAAGACTACCACTCTATGCCAGCATCTACAATTAAATACATTCTTTGAGGTATGTTTAATTGAAATTAGGAGTGAATGAATATTGTCCCAAACTAAATTAATTCATCAATAAGTTGTTTGATGCCAACAGAAATAAAAGTGAATCTTGCCATGAGCTATACTCTTCAAACTGTTTTGTTTTCTGTATGTGCTTTTATGTGTAGGCTGTTTTGTTGATCATTTCTGTGTTAATTATCCATGTGGCAATTTTGGACAGTCCATAAACTCTTCTTCACAATCAATGAACACTGTGGAAGGACAACACAGGAAGCTGTAGCAAATGGTAGGACACACAATTATATTGTGTTTGCATTTCTTGTCAGCAAACAAATACAACTATTCTAAAAAATCTTTATTTTCAAATAAAGGCTGCAATCTCAGTGGTATACCCACCTCTGCCCTCTAGATTTAAGAGTTACAGGGAAGGACAGCTCCACTGAGTAAGGTATGAGGGAAGTTCAGCTGTCGGACTGCCTTGAGGATTTTGTGTAGCTGCTTGCCTTTTTATTTTAAATGGCAAACTGTTCTGTGACAATAATACATACACATATATTTATCTCTAGAAATTAGTGCTTATTGTCATACACTTCTATTTGCACCTATACGACATGAAGATAATTAAAAAAAAAAAAAGGAGGAATAAGAGTAACAGGTTTTGGCCATAGCGAAATACTTCAACAAGATGATATCACCAGGTTAAACCATTTTACCTTGAATTGGACATGAATAATTCAAGCCTTCAAATTATTGTTCGCCCACATAACCTTGTCTGTCAGTCATCAAAGGCCACTCTTTCTGTCCCTGTCCAAATTTAATAGGTGTTGATTCCCCTCCTCCTCACTCTGCCTTTTCTGTCTGAGACTTAAATTTACATGACGTGCTGCTTAGCTGTGGTGACTTGTGTCTGTGTGGGTCTCCCCATGACAAACTTTGTCTCCTTTTATTTCATTAATATATGTCAACAATCAGGATACATGAAAGCTTTGCTGATTGTGTGTTATTGAAGTAATAACAGAACGCCTCATTTAATCTTGTTCCTTTCATGGAGAAAAAATAAATCCAATAAAAATTATTTGCAAACTGTAAGCTATCCAGATGATACAAAGTGTGGTTGCAGAATTTACAAAGAAAATACATTCTAACTCATAAACACTTATAAATGATTATTTGATCAGCTCTTTTTAATACATACTGCTGGGGTCCAAAGAACAGTGATGATAATCTTTCAATCTAAAATTCCGGCAGGTTTAAATTCTGTACAAACTATAAACAAGGAAAATATATGAAATAAATACACAAAAAGAAATTCACATCTTCAGTGTTTTTTAGATTGAAGTAGATAATCTGATGCCATTCATGTGCTTCTGTGTGTGAACTGAAAACAAAACAGCAAAACAAAATCAAACAAATCTTCTCCATGATTTTTGGCTCAGCTACTACTCACAAATCAATTATTTTGCTTGATTTGAATGCAGAATGACATAAATCTGTTTGTTACACAGCAGTTTTCATAGAATCATAGAATAGTCAGGGTTGGAAAGGACCTTAAGATCATCTAGTTCCAACCCACTTGCCGTAAGCAGGGACACCTCATGCTAAACCGTGTCACCCAAGGCTCTGTCCAACCTGGCCTTGAACACCACTGGGGATGGAGCATTCACAGCTTCCTTGGGCAACCCAGTCCAGTGCCTCACCACCCGTACAGTAAAGAACTTCATCCTTATATCCAATCTAAATTTCCCCTGTTTAAGTATTAACCCATTACCCCTTGTCCTGTCACTACAGTCCCTAATGAAGGGTGCCTCCCCAGCATCCCTCTAGGCTCCCTTCACATACTGGAAGGCTGCTAGGAGGTCTCCACACAGCCTTCTCTTCTCCAGGCTAAACAGTCCCAACTTTCCCAGCCTGTCTTCATACAGGAGGTGCTCCAGTGCCCTGATCATCTTCGTGGCACTCCTCTGCACTTGTTCCAACAGTTCCACGTCCTTTTTATATTGAGGACACCAGAACTGCACACAATACTCCAGGCGAGGTCTCCCGAGAGCAGAATAGAGGTGCAGAATCACCTCCTTCGACCTTTTGAATGCAGCCCAGGATACTTCCTGGGCTGACTTTCTGGGCTGCAAGCACACACTGCAGTCAGCTCATGTTCATTTTCTCATCAACCAACACCCCCAAATCCTTCTCCACAGGGCTGCTCTCAATCTCTTCTCTGCCCAACCTGTAGCTGTGCCTGTTATTTCTCCGACACAGTCCTGCCCTACAGCTGGGATTTCTGAGTGCTATTGACACAAACACAAATAAAGACCTAATCCCAAGTGATCACTTGTATGTCATAGCAAATTCATGAGAAATCAGTCTGCACAAGAACCTGCATCCAGAGCTACCCCTGAGTGTTACAATGTGTGAAAAACATGTTTTGGTTTCACAGAATCACAGAATCTCCAGGTTAGAAGGGACCTCTAAGATCATCAAGTCCAACCCATGCCCTACACCTCAACTAAACCATGCCATCAAGTGCCATATCCAGTCTTTTTTTAAACACATCCTGGGATGGTGACTCCACCACCTCTCTGGGCAGATCGTTCCAATATTTTATTATTCTTTCTGTGA
>NDXB01012376.1:65588-83964 GCA_002631895.1 Agapornis roseicollis | reverse complement strand
TTTTTTTTTTTTTTTTTTTTTTTTTTTTTTTTTTTTTTTAGGTTTCCTTTGCTGTTACCTGTTGCTGCACTTTGGTTTTGCTGTTCTTTTCTCTTGTGGTACAGGCAACTACATATGGAAGGAGCAGGGTGGGTTGGCTGAAGTAGTACAGAAGTGTCATCATCTCACTGGGTGCATCCTACCCCCCCATCCAGAGCACATCATCTGCTCCCACATCTAGCACCCCACACTGCCAGAGGGTTCCAGTGGTCTTGTGGGGCTAGCTTTGCTGCATGGTTGGTTCCTGGAGCTGGCTTTGCTGCATGGGCAGCTCCTAATATTAATAAGAGCTGTGCCAAAACTCAAGTCTCCCAAGGACAAAATAAAATGAAAGCAAAAGGACATAATAACATGTACTTTCACCTTTAAGCAGTGTCGTGGTTTAAACCCATCCATGCAGTTCTTTCACTCACTCAACCCCCCTTTCTTGCCCTCTCCTCCTTCCAGAGGGATGGGGAGGAGAATCAAAAGAATGCAACTCCCACAGGTTGAGATAAGAACAGTTTAGTAACTAAGGTATAACACAAATCACTGCTGCTACCACCAATAATAATAACGATAAAGGAAATAACAAGGGAAAACAATACAGCATCTCACCAACCACCGACAGATAACTCACGACACCCCAAAGCAGCCGAGTGCTGACCGACCAACTCCTCCAACCACCCCAAGAGCACTATTCCTTCCGGGTAACTGCCAGTTACATCCTGGGTATGGAATACGTCTTTGGCTAGCTTGGGTCAGGTGTCCTGTCCCTGTTTCCTCCTGGCTTCCTGTCTTCCCTGGCAGAGCATGAGGCTCACAAAGTCCTTGGTCAGAACAAAACATTCCAGCAGTAACTAAAAACATCCCTGTTATCAGTTTTGTTCCCAAGTTGAGTCAAAACACAATGCTGCACCAGCTACTACGAAGGAGAAAAATTGACTGCTATTGCTGAACCCAGGACAAGCAGTAATGAACCCACAGTAGCCCACCACTCATAGCTCTGGGCCTGGGTCCACGCTGACACCAGGGTGCTGGAGAATGGGATGTGTTTGTGCTGGGCTGGGTGTTTGTCAGCTTAGAGCAAGTCCATTGTTTGGAAAGCAAATGCTCAGAGCAATTAGGCTAACTTGCTCCCTGCAAACAAGCTGCTTAATTTAGGCTTCCTCTGTTTTGAGGGTATCTGCAATTAGATCATTAGTCCTTCAAATTTATTAATTATTGAGATGTATTAGGCAACTTTTCACACTTATTTTTGAAAGGCGTAATCATGGCTAATTTACAACTGCTAAGAATTTGAATGGTGCTGGGTACTTATTTTGATGTTTTCTGGATCTCGTGTAGCTCTGCTTGTGCTACAAGCACTTGTCTGTGCCAAGTCCAGTTTCTGGAATTGTGATGTGTATGGCTGAAACTTTGCACTAATACATCGTGATGCCTGTGAGCATCCCTCCTGGTCTGACCATGGGGAATTATCATGGTTTAAACCCAGCCATGCAGTTCGTTCACTCACTCAACCCCCTTTTCTTGCCCTCCCCTGCTTCCAGAGGGATGGGGAGGAGAATCAAAAGAATGCAGCTCCCNTTATCATGGTTTAAACCCAGCCATGCAGTTCGTTCACTCACTCAACCCCCTTTTCTTGCCCTCCCCTGCTTCCAGAGGGATGGGGAGGAGAATCAAAAGAATGCAGCTCCCACAGGTTGAGATAAGAACAGTTTAGTAACTAAGGTATAACACAAATCACTGCTGCTACCACCAATAATAATAATGATAAAGGAAATAACAAGGGAAGAGAATACAGCATCTCACCAACCACCGACAGATAACTCATGACACCCCAACCCAACTGAGCACCGACCGAATACCTCCTCCAACTCCCCCCAGAGAACTCGCCCTTCCGGGTAACTGCCCTCAGTTCTACATCCTGAGCATGATGTGCTATGGTATGGAATACGTCTTTGGCTAGCTTGGGTCAGGTGTACTGTCCCTGCTTCCTCCTGGCTTCCTGTCTTCCCTGGCAGAGCATGAGGCTCACAAAGTCCTTGGTCAGAGTAAAACATTCGAGCAGTAACTAAAAACATTCCTGTTATCAGTTTTGTTCCCAACTGAAAGTCAAAATACAACTGCACCAGCTACTATGAAGAATTAAAAATTGACTGCTACTGCTCAACCCAGGACAGGAATGAACACACTAAGTCAAGAACCTCAGGAAAATAGATTGAGTCAAACAAGAGCAATTAATCCATTATATTTTGTAGCTACATTTGGTAAATTAATGTTAAATTAAGAGATGTAAGGATGGCAGCACAGGAAGAGGACACATAGGGCCCAGAGAATACTCTATGTCTCTTCTTTTGTAGGTAATCATAATTCAGAGAACAGGTTTCTTAAACTGCCCAAACTATCTCTGCTTCAATATCTTTTGCTGTGTTTTTCTGGGACCCCTTCAAGGAGATTTTTCTTAAGCCAAAGACTGAAAATGCAAGAAGATGTAACTACATTACACTGAAGGTCCTCAGTGCTGCCTAGTAACAGAGATGAGCCCTGTCCTTGTGCCTGACTGGGAATACAATGCTCAGTGGGGCTAATTTTACAATCATCTGTTCTTTGTGTTATTCTGTCCCTATTGCACATCACATGGTGTTCTAGTAGAGTCCTGTGGTTTTTCCTTGTTTCTTTAGTATTTTTAAAACAACATTTCTGATATGTCTTGCATAGAACATGCTCTACCTGCTTCTGTGTGGTTCAGGCTTTTTTCCCCATCTTTTTAACCCATCAACTGTGTGTTTACATACACTCTTCACACTTCTGTGGTCCTTTTAGTTTATTGTTTTTTGTTGTGGTGGGTTTGTGTTGCTTACTTTCTTGTTAGTTGGTTTATTTTCCTTTGGAACCTATTGATGATGTTTGTTTCCAAACAATGTTTCACTTCCATCTGGCCCTGTAAAACTAACTGGGCACAAAACTTTCCAAAATTACCTGAAGTTCCTGCCAGCAGAATACTTTTTTTGTCTGATTTACCCTTTAAGCCTTGATCCCAGCTATTTCAGTACAAGAATATAGTGGTTTTACACTTAAAAAGAAAAATGCGTGTTCCATTTTAAAATGTCTTTTACTCCTTGTTGTAAATAACTGCAGTAATTCTATTTCTAGGAAGACTTGAAGAAATGTATTCTTTACATGCATATAAAAGAAACCCTTCATTTCCTTCTTCAGATTAAAATCTAGGTTTTAACCAAAACATAAGGTGGTCTAGATTATATTTCACACTGTTCTTTAATATTTTTCGCCAGGATTTTAAGGCAACTTGGTGGTAATTTTTTATTATTTATTTATGTAACGAGACTTGTTTCATATGCTACATTTCCAGTAAGTTTACTCCTGTAAAATAGTGTATGGCTTGAAATGGTGTCTGGTCTTTTGTTTTTGTTTTGGTTAGCTTTTGTTTTAATTAAGTCTGTAGTAGTATTACACGCTGTTGATGTGATACATCTCGGTAGCTGCTAGAGGGCAGCAGTATCCATTTAAAAGCACCATTAACAGTTTCTTGGACTGCTGAACCCTCTCCTGCTGCTGTGTCGCAGCAACTTGTGCTCACTGAAGCTACTTCACTTTTTAGCTGATGGTTGGTCTGCCTGCACTGCTTGCTTTTTAGTGTTAGAAAATAGAAGTAAAATGTGTATTATGCAAATGAACTCGAAGGAGCATCCCTGTTGTTGTGTATGTTGTTTCTCTAATGGGAAAACAGGACCAGTTGATGCAATGTTGTTTTCGAGAAGTCATCCTTTCTTTTTACTCTTAGTGGACTCTTTTTTTTAGGCTAAAAAGTAGGTGATCTTCTTTGGTTTATATATTTGGTCCATGCATTTTACTGTATGAGAACCTTCTTGTTCTTGCATAACATTTAAGCTAACCTTAAAGCATTACACTTTGCCTTTCCCACTAGAGAAGTATTTTTCTCAGGCTGAATTCTTTACTGTCTTCAAAAATAATTGGCCTTCTTGTGTGACTCCCTCAACATTGATACAGTTCATGTGACAGAGATGAACAGGTTCAGACCTTGCATGCCAGAGGAGCCTGGGTGCATGTGCTTAGAAGCTGTTGACTTGTTTGTCTATAGTAGGAAATGGCTGCTACAAAGCTTTTTTTAATAGTCTGGTGTCTTTAGAAATTTATCAACTTATGTTATATTTAAAGGAAAGTTAGAAGCAAAAATCCTTCTTTAGATCAGCTCATGCCTAAAATCACTAGGCTTTTCCAGCTACGTTGTAGATTGTCTCTAATAAATAGTTTTTTAATAGATCCAGACATCTTCCTGATCTTGAATCTAAAAGGTTTCAAGCCTTGAACTCAAATGCAGTTAATTTGCAGTCTGTGCTGTTCATCCCATCAGGTAAAGCTTGTCATTTAGCTTATTCTCATTCCCTGTCTCCTTTATAACCTATTTTAATTACTTGTGTACTATAAAGAAATCTAGGAATGGACACAGTGACCCAGGAGCTTCATCAACATCTCAGCAACAACCTGGGGGAAGCCTTTGTAACATCATCCCCATCACTTCCCTCTTGGCCATCAGGTCTACCCCAGCTCCTGCCACGGAGCCCTGGTGTGTGCCAGCTTCTGCCACAGAGGTGAAGGTTTGTCTGTTTGCTGGCAGAGAGATGTCAGCCCGTTATTTGTATGATCCGGGAGCTGTGCTCCCACACTGCCGGCCCCTTTCCCCTTGCCTGCCTAGTTGAGATGTTACCCCCATGACAGCCCGACAGGCGAGCGTTGCTGAAGCCCGCTCCCCACTGCAATTATTTTCCCTAACAATTAACACCGGTACTAACTTGACACCTTTCCCTTGTTTGGCTTTTGTAAACCATAATCCCTTTTTCTATTAATTCCTGGCATTAATATTTTCTTCTGCCCAAGTGCTGCCGCTCACCCGTGAAACAGTTTGAACATTATGTAGCTGTCAAGATAGCGAGGGATTACCCAGTGTGCCTTGCCAGAGTAAGTGACACCACTGAGGCCCTGCTTTGAGATGTTTATTTTGAGAGTAAGCTGACAAGCATGAAGGCCTGATCCCAGAGTGGCAATCTTATTTAATTAAAGGCCTCTTTTTATTATAGCTCTTCCCCCCCAGCCCCCCCCCGTTTTTTATATATTTTAACAGAAATATATGTTTATATAAATATATACCCCTTTTATATGTGCATGTTTCTATAGAAATGTATAGAAAATATAGAAATATATGTAAATAGAAAGGAAGACATTCTTGTTAAATAGAAAGGAAGACATTATATATGTGTGTGTATATATATATATATATATATACTTTTATGTATGTATAAAAGAATGATTGCTAAGGTCTGGCTCACGTGAACAGTTCTGGGCAGCCTTTCCCCCTCTCTTTATTTTCCCTTACTGTATAACAACCTGGAAAGCTTTCAGAGCAATAATGCAGTTGGGATGCTTTAAGTTTTATGCTTGCAGCTATGGAACTTGCTTGCTGTTTGCTTTCCCTGCATCCTATTTTTTGCTCTCTGTTCAGGTTTTGCCCTTGTTCATGGGTTTTCTGTGCCAAAAGCAGAGGAGTTATGGCCATAGACCACCTGCCTCCATCACCTTCTTTGTGCTTTCATTTCATCAGTTGTTTTCCTTGTCTCAGTCAGTTGCTATTTCATGCACAGGAGTGGACATTATTGCTATTATTCCTAATAATACAGCTCACTCCTGATTATCCCATAAATAAAAACCAAACAGTTCTTTCAGGTTTTTTTTTTTTTTGTTTTGTTTTTTTGGTTTTTTTTTAATTCTGTTTTTTAGAAAAAAGGTGCTGGAAGAAACTAACACCAAAAAGCTCAATTTCTTAATTTCTACATCCTCGGGGGGTTACTGCTCATATTGTGTGGCCACAGTTTATCTGTGTGTTCCCACTCATGGAATGTGTACTGGTTTTAAGCTGTGTACTTTATGTAAGAGCATAATCATAGTTCTGAGAAGTGTTCTTGGGAAAAGTCTAGTCCTGAGCTATTGAAATGCAATGAGAAGCTGCCCTCTGACTTTGAATCAGGCCCTTATTATCCTTTCCTAGAGGAGAAAGAAAATAAATTATTTTTAAGTTTGCAGCATTTTTTGTTTTCCCAAAAAGGGGTTGATTTCAACCATTAGTATGTCAGAAAAGGATCAGCTGCAGGTAATATTTGAAAGCCAACTGATATTTTCCTTCTGTGCATCAAACAACCTAAATGTTGAGAACTGGCCAGGGCTTGACAGCTCTTCTCTTTTGAAATGAAACATAAGAAAAACTTTCTGTAAGTCCTAAAAAGTGTGTATGTTGCAGGAGCACAGTTCTTTACTATGTAATTCCAGATAGATGCGAATATATAGCTGTATTTCTTTTGATTCTAAGTCTGTCTTCATATAACACTAATCAGAGCTTTGGATGTTTAATTATGTGATTTTCACATTCTCAGTCTTCACTAAGCCACTGACAAGACTGAGTATTGGTCTTATGCTGGGTTATCCTGCACTGCCATGTGCTTGTCAGCCAGTATCTCAGTGGGAAGCAGGGAGGACAGGTTCGGATTAATTCTGGATGGGAAGTCTGGTATAGGAGTCAGTCTTTTTCCACCAGCAGCCCACCCTGCAGGCTGGGGGGCAGCCAGGACCTTCGAGTTAGCTGTTATTCTTCTAATGAAATGGAACAGTTAGGGGGGAAGTTTAATTCCAAATATAAGGTATAATACATACAATACTGAGTATGAGAGAACGGCAGCGGCACTTGGGATCGTGAATTGTATGTGCTGCTACACCTCCGGTTGGTTGGTGCAGATGCTACTGGTTTAATAACAATAATAAAAAGTTGAGTCCCTTTTCTGTTTTCCTTTGACAGCTGCAAATCTCTCTATTGCTGCCGAGTGGCATGAGCTTCCCGCTCTGTCCATGGACATCTGCTCCATAAAAATAGGGACATTATTGCCACGGCAAATTGTGCCACTTGGATTAGAAAATGAGTTACCTGAATACTGTTTATCTTTACGGTGTTTATTCTGTGTGTTTGTTTTTATGCTGTGCTGGTGAATAGCATCAGTGTGTTTTTCACTGAAACTTCACGTTTAGTTTTAAGTAAGTTGGCGAGTCACAGCAGTTGATGAAATCTTGTCGGGTATTTCAGCTGTTGTTACTAGTTTCCTTGGAGCTCCTATCCAAGTTAAGATGCTTTTGAGTATTGGTCTGTTTGTATATTCATAATCACAGGATCACATTTTCTTGGCTTGTAAAAGTCCTTTATCTCCGCTTCTGTTTGCTCTTTTCCCAAATTAAAATGTTAACTAAGTTATTAAAGACTAATTAATGGTCTTTAAGAATAACACAGCAGAGATCAAGCAAATGATGAAGAATTTTTGTTGCCTGCTTTCAAACAACTTTCTGGTTCTGTTCTATAGATTTCCTGTATGAACTAAGAATTTCCATATAGGTAATGAAGTATATGCATGTTTATACAAAACAAGTTTCTACCATTTTTATTGTTATTTATTGTTCTATGAAAATATTATTTAAGGTTGTGGGGACCTGCTAATCTATTTTGCATTCATTATTGCAGGTACAAGTGACCCATATGTGAAATTTAAACTGAATGGGAAAACTCTATATAAAAGTAAGGTGGTCTACAAGAACCTCAACCCAGTTTGGGATGAAACTGTTGTGCTGCCTATACAGAGCCTCGATCAGAAACTCTGCATCAAGGTAAGCTTTAAGTTTTGGTTTTTAGATTTTTTGAAAGATCAATATTTTTTTTAAGCCATGATTTCCAGCTTCAGAAACATATTGATTTTCATTCACTGCAGCAGCGTAACATAAACCACAATCCACTTTAAGAGTTCCAGCAATTTCAAATTAAAATGCACATATGTCTTTTCCAGATTTTACTCGCATGTTTTGCTTTCCATCTGCAAAAACCCATGTTGAAATAAAACTCCTTGACTGGATATGTTTTAAAGCTGTGGGAGCTAAATTCTGCTCACTCTTACCGTGCTTATGCAAACTCAGTGAAACCAACAGCGGTTTCATAAGCACGTTTTAAGAGTGTAATTTGGCTGGGTTGAGCAGAATTATTACCTGGGATGCAGCCGTGACAAGTAGCAAAGCCTTTTCTCATTATGAGTAACGTTACAGTTACCAGAACCGCAAGCTACCAGTTGTGAGCACTAATTGCTAAAACATCTGTAGCCAGGAGTACCTGATTCCTGTTCAGCGTTTCATTATGCGATCGAGCAGAGTGTAAAGGAACAGGCACCATCCGCAGCAGCACACATGTCTCTGTTTACATAATATTAAGGAGATACTTTCAAAATGCTCTTTAAATATTTAGTTAAAAATACAAATTAAAGCAGGGAGTTGGAAAATTATCCCTGAATTATAGCTAAGCTTTGATCTTTCAAAGGCGAAATTGAACTGAAAGAGCTTAAAATATCTGTTCTGTTATTGGCTGGGATAAAACTGGATTATGATGTGAAAATCAGATATATTTATTTTATTTTGCTACCAGGTGTATGATCGAGATTTAACCTCTTCAGACTTCATGGGTTCGGCATTTGTAGCACTCACTGAACTTGAACTCAATAGGTAATATGTTTAATTAACTAAAGGTTATTAATGCAGCTTATTTGAGAAACAGAAAAATAATGAAATGTTTTTGCTCTAGCTTGGAATTTATCTATTCAAGGAAACTTGTTTTGATAGAAGGGGGGGAGCTCATTTTAAAAGAAATCATTTGAGATAAAAAGGTATGTATATAGGATTTATCCAGCATTATGTACCAGCTTCAAATCCAGCCTGGATGGAGCCTGGCTCAGCAGAAGGTGCCCTTTCCTTGTCGTGTCTAGGAATAAGAGTTTCTATATGCAGCATTGCTTAGGGAGGGTTACACCAGAATAATTTATGGAAGAAGAAGAGAGGAGAAGATTGAGACCCCCCTTGTAGCCCTACATAACGTGGGGTGCCTTTTTCTTTGTGTAGCTGGGCTGGGGAGCAGTTTGCCTGTCTGTGAGCACCGTTTCCAGCCTCTCCCCCCTCGGCCATCCATCCCTGCAGGAGCTGCATCTGGCCCTGATTTAGTGCAGAGGCAAGCCCTGCTTCTTTTGTCTGCTGCTGCTTGGTCTCAATGTGGAGCTGGAAGCCAGGAATTCAAGTTTTAGTTCTCCCTTTTATACTCCCTTGCTGCGCAACTGTGTTTTCGGGGAAGAAAATTGGTTCTTCCTGTGTGGCTCTATTGCAGCTCCCGTGTTTATCCGAGTTTCTAGAAACATTAAGACATTATCTGTGAGATAGTGCCATCAGGTAAAAACCAGCATTCCCATTTTCAGAGACGGAACTGAGTCATGGAGGGAAATTAAACTGCAAGTAGAGATAAGGTAAGAATAAATACCTCCAGAGTCAAATTCCAGCCATTAGTATTAGAAATTTCACTTGGATAATTTTCCCTGTCACTCTTCTTCCCTGCGAAGTTGGGGTCATAGTAACTTAATGTGGTGTGTATCTGGATGTGGAGATTTATGAGTATTAAGCAATGCTATATGAACACTATGCTGAGTTATTGAAAGGGGGTTGTATTTTGTCAGAACTATAAAGGAACCCTCTATATTTCCCATTTTAACATTTAAACTCAATATTAGGAATTTCAGACAAGAAGCTGAAATTTGCACAGCTCAGTGTGACCTTTAATAATCAACTTGAGTTAACTGGAGTCAATAATTGTACTTTCTTTCCCCCTTTTTTTCTTGTAGAACTACTGAACAGGTTTTAAAACTGGAAGATCCCAACAGTTTAGAAGATGACATGGGAGTGATTGTGTTAAACTTGAGTCTAGCAATCAAGCAAGGAGACTTCAAGAGAAATGTAACTGGCTTGGAAATCAAATTTATAGCTGGGTTGTGGTTGGGGGGGGGAAGAGCTGGCATAATCTGATCTAGTGGGAAATGCCACTTTTATTTTCATCCTACAAAAGTCAATGTTGGTATCAAGATAGATCATAACTTAAAAAAGCAGCCTTGTATTTAACTGGGTGAAAGTTGTGTAGACAGCTGTAGCTGGATGCTTTGTCTCATAGCTGTGATGTGCACCATGGCACTGCTCTCTGGGTGCCAGGTGTGGGATACCCACCACTGCAGTGTGCAGGTTGCTGAAGTGAATGTATGCCTGCTGTGACTGCTATTCCAGAGCATATAGTTTTCTGATTTCCACCTGGGAGTTTAACACTTAAAAAAACCAAACCAACAAACAACAAAAATGACAAAACAAACAGAAACTAAAATAAAAAAAAAAACAACCCAGCCAAACTAAACTTTTTTTTTCCTTTCTTTTTTTCTTGTTTTTATTACAATATAAATGTCTATCCATGTGAAATCTAAAAGCAGAGATTTGATGTTAAGACTTAAACCAATCTTGCAGAGGAGCACACTGGATGGAAATAGGATGCTGCTTATAAACCCCCTGATTTTTGCCACTGACAGTTTCTTGTCTGGGTTCAATTGAACTTGGCTCCTGGTGCTGAAAAATAACGCATTTAGTGATGCTAGAAACCTAGGAGAACCTGGGCAGAGACTGGGAACACCACAACTGAAGTTCTTAGTTTTTGAATTTCAGGTCCTGCACATGGGAGTTTTGTTTTTAGCTTTTAAGACTCCTACTGTAGTATCTTACACAGAGTATAAAGCATACCTTTGTTGGTGAACTCATTCTGTTCCTGGCCAACAAAGGCAGGATTTACTTGGACTTAGCGTTAAAACCAGAGCTAACTTTAACTATGTGTAATACATATGTAAAGAGAAAATACTCTTCCAAGTCTCTTATATAGTCTAGTATGAAAGTTCCTGTTTACAGCACATTATTGAATTATAGGTATGGAATTCCAGTCTAAGTGGGATTATTTATAAGAATATAAATGTTTCAAGGGGTTGGAAAGCAAAATAAGAAAAGCTAATGTGGGATGTCTGTCATTCATTATTCATTTTTCAAATAGTTGCTTTTTTGAACATTGTAAAATCTCAATATTAAAATAATTGTGGTTATTTGTAACTCAATATGTGATTACCTAAAAGCTTAATGACAACATTCAAAACACTGTTGTGGTGTTTTATATATCTATATTGTGAGATTGCTTTGATCTGGGATGTGAATTCTCCCTCTAACTTGTACAAGAGATTGTTGGCACACATGTGTTGCAGGAAAAAGGGGTAAAGCAAAGACAAAAACTTTCTTTAGCAGAAAAAGCAGTTTAGGGGAAAGAGCCTCAGGAATTCTTCATGGCCTAATATGGACCTAACCAGTGAGGCAGCAAATACATTGGTTTAAAGTAGCAGCTTTTGGTACTCTTGGGTGCTTAGTTAACATTCAGAGTGCAGATGATGGAAGACTTGGGTGCGCACTGTAATTTTTTTAAAGACAGTGTTTTAGGCCCTCATATTTCAAATGCAGATTGCTCAGCCATTTCCAGTGGAATTGGAACAGTGAAATGGCTCTGTCTACATTAGCACTTTACAGTAAGATGGGTTTTTTTTCCCTTTCTAAATTAGCTTACTGTAGAACCAGATGGCACCAAAAGTATAAGCTGTGTGTCTTACTAATGGCTCTAGGTCTTTCCACTTTTTATTCTTGATGGCTTCTTTTAATTTCCTCTTTTTTTGGTGCAATGCAGGTATTTTGAGTTTGGTGGTTGTTATATTCCATGCTGGGAGGGAAGGCAGATGAATACAGTCATAGTTCTAGCGTCCTACTCAGTGATAAGCTTTTCTGATTCATTTGACAAGCTGTTGTTTGAATTATTTTACTAACCTCTGTCTCCATTTTACTCCTCCTCTGTTCCTTCTCTCTGACTTCACTTTGGTACAATGATGTGGGGACTTGTGAATAGAGATGGTCAAGTCGGAAGAAGCGAACTTCATCCAAGGTAATCCGTATTTTTTTTTTTTTCCTCTTAAAAAAGGTCCTCTCCCAAAACTCTGTGCCCTCCCTAAAACAGAAAGTAAACACAGGAAACTCTGAAGTACGGTTGCAACCTGTCTTAATGTGGTGTGATACCCTTTGCTTGAGTTTTTTTTCCAATGACAACTTGCTGCTGTGTCCTTGTTGTGGGTGCTGTGGTAGCATCTGGTAGCAAGAGAGTGTAAGACCCCATTCATTAAAGAGCTGTAGAAGCAGATAAAAACTGTACGTACTGAGGAAATGGGTATAAATTCAACTAAAAAAAGGAGCTGTAGAGGATTGGAGTTGTTTAAGGATATCCAAAAGGTGGCTGGTAGTTGGTGCTGGAGTGGAGCATGGGTCTCCTGGATCCTAGTCTAATTGTTTGGATTTCTTCTTGGAATGGGAGGAATTTTGTGAGGCAGTATTTCTTCTGTTTGCTCTGTGGATTTTGAAATTCCTTTTGTACTTGGGATGGAGACCAAGCAGGGGATTTTTCATTACCAGCAATGTAAAAGGATTTCCAAGATTTGTGTGTTGCTACATGTCTACACAACTTGTTTCCCTCAGTCTTCTGTAGTATCCCTGCAGGCTTCCGTTACTTTTATATTCCTGTACTGTCCTGGTTTTGCATTACATTTTAATTTGTTTGGGAAGCAGACTGTAGCTTTCTATTTGTTGTGTAAAGCTCTAATTTGCTATTGAGTAAAGAACAATAATCTAGAGGCTGCAGGCCCCAGTACACAGCTCAAGAGCTGTACAGTCTGACTCTCTGAAAAGCAGAATTTGGCTCTTACAAGAACAAATATGCATCTTGATATTATCCCCTCTATAAAGTTGCTGTGTGCCTAAATAAATTGAATAATTAACCTTCTCTTGTTTGATTCAGTACAACTGTGGTGTGCTACATAGAGGAGCCAACCCTCTCAGGTATTGTGCCAGCAAGTATATTCTTGTCAACAGAAGAAGTGCAAAGTACAGCCCTTGGAGCTGGATGGCAGCTCAGTAAGCCCTGGTCCTGGGATGTCACAGCCTTTCCCTTGCTACTTCAGCACAGAGAGCCAGCACACATCCGTGAATGCTGTATGGAAGAAAGTGATGGAATAATTCAGGAGTTCAGCACTTTAGCTCTTGACTAAAGCTTGGGAAATTACTGTGCCCTCAATCAGTGTAGCTTGATCCCCCTTTTTCTCATGCATGCACACACAGCTGTCTCTTGACTCTGGTTGGCTTTGGGTCTCGGCAAAGGGAGCTAGGTTTTTAAACTCTGGTCCTTTTTGTTCAGAATAGCCAAACTTCTGTTTTGGTTGCTGTCATTGGAATAATTTTTGTTGTCGTATGTTGTGTCTCATTGTATTTTCAATAATTTTCTTATACATGGGTTTTTGGACCTTTTGCTGTAAGCCCTTCTGGTGGGTCACTCAGTTCCCAACTGGTTTGTGCCTTAACATTTTTTAAAGTGAACTTGAGAGATGATGAAACATGCTAGTGGTTTAGGAGACATGAAAGTGTTTCAAAGAGGAGGGGGGAAAAAGCTGCAACCTTGTGCTCTATTCTGTTCTAGTCACTAGAGGGTAGGAGAGCTTCAGTTCTTCCTAGGGAAGACACAGTTCATGCTCCAGTGTGATCTCTAAAGAAAAACTCTGTGACCATCCAAAGGCAGTAAAAAGTGTTTCCCAGCATGCGCTGGAAAATTCTGACAAAGCAGTATTTCCTAGTTTATTGATTCTGCTACTGCACTAAAACACTAGTACTGTACATCAATAACCATCTTTAGTTAGGAAACTCTGGTCTGTGGAAGCAGTACTAGCAGTTTGTGGCAGAACATAAAGGCTAGAAAGAAAAATTGTGTGCATGGGGAATATAGGTGTCTAGGGAAGGCACAAGAGGTTATGGAAGAATAGCCAGAGTGTGTGATGGGGTAGAAAACAATGTTGCTGGACAAGATAAAGATACGGGAATGAGGGG
The DNA here is from genome assembly GCA_002631895.1 of Agapornis roseicollis. Taxonomy (NCBI): domain Eukaryota; kingdom Metazoa; phylum Chordata; class Aves; order Psittaciformes; family Psittacidae; genus Agapornis; species Agapornis roseicollis. The sequence goes on along the minus strand of NDXB01012376.1, from coordinate 70,023 downwards.
GCAGGGGAAATGGAGAGAGCTCTCCAACGGATACACAAATTTGTCTCTTTTTTCAGCTACTGAGCTGGCTGGGTTTTGCAGGGAAAAAGGCCATATACTTTGCTTTTTTGCTGCTGAGGCAGATCTACATTTTGCCTCTGTAGGTTTAGGCAAATGAAACTGAAATAGTTTTCCTGGGTGTTTTGTGCTGAACTATAGCTGACCTCTACTGTAATATTGACCTTTTCTTCTACAAATACAGGCAAAATGACTTATGTTAAGGATGGACAAAATGAATAGAACTTCCACAGCTGTTTCTTAATCTGTATTGCCTGTATGAAGGAAATCTGCTTATACTCTAATTTGAGCATTTTGTGTTATCTTAGTGCAGATTTGGCACTTCAGTGTCCTAAATAAGTCTTTTCACATTAATCATGGGATTCTTGCTGCCTTCCCAGATTTGCCCCAGACTCTTAGTATGTTGCTGGCATTAATACCTGTTGCAGCTCCATGTCACTGGTGAAGGGGTTCACATGGGCTGTTGTAGATACTGTACACTCTTCATGCATGTACTCCACGTTCCCTTACTTTTTTTAGGGTAAAGCTGCATTTTCAGACAACACTGAAAGCAGAAGCACAAGATCTCCAGTCTAGTTCTGGTTGTTTCACAGTCATTTACAGATAGCATGCAGGAAGGATTTCAGCATGTCTTTTAAATCATTTTGGTGCAAGAGCTGTTGAACTGGATGATTCAACTCTCCGTTGATTACACATTGTATATTTTTTCACTGCTGCTAGAAGGGAATCATCACACATTTGTGTGGACTCCCAAGACATGGGCAGTGCATCCAGATCCCTCGTATTTCTGGGGAGCTGAGAAATGGCATTGTCCTCTGTGGGAGCTGTCTCCAAGAGTGCAGCATTCTTCTCTCATGGAGGGTGGCATTGCAAAGGGAAGAGGATACTATTAGGCAGCATTAATATTGACACTCCTATATGTGTGTTGGAAAGCTCTCCCCTCTTTCCTGTCTCTCTGGGGCACAAAGGGACTTTGTAGCCATCTCTAGTGAAGCCACACATGTCAATGCTCAGTAGCCTTGTTTGTCCTGAGTGGCTCGAGTCTCACCCTGAGTGCCCAGCATGTTATTTCCAGCATTTGTACAGCTGAATAACCTTTATGTGTTGAACATTTATGAAGCAAATAAGTAGGTTTGCTTGGGGTGGATTGACCCGCAGCAGTTCAGTCCTGAAACAAAAGCAACGCAATTGCCACCTTGATAGCCTAAGCTGATTGAATAAATTGGCTGAAAGGCTGACAAGACTGAAGTGCTCCTCAGCGTCTCATCGCAGGGGAAAATCCCTCGCTCTCCTCTGTGTGGGCTGTTAGGTTTCATTTTTGTCTGCCTCATTGTATTTGGCTTTCTCTCACAATACCCCATGGGCAGGACCGCTTCCATGGAGCAGAGGCACTCGGTTGCCACAGGGTCGTGCATCGTGGCAGCAATCTCGTGTTGGTTCACTTGCCTTTCTAGCTGCCCTCTCCTCTTTCCCAAGGGGAGACTGCCTCTGCAAAATGGTTTCTCTGCCTAATGAGGAGAGGTCCAAAGTGTCTTCCTATTTGTGTGGTGGTGTTTTCTCAAATGGCCCAGTTTCAGTGCTGACCTCTTCACAGGGTTTGCAGCAGGCTTTCTGTTGTCCTGTCTCATCCTTTTAAATGAAAGATGTAACAGATAGGCTTGCTTCACACTTGGCCACCTCACCGTGTCATTTAAATGTACAATTTTTCTGCATCTCTTTATTGCTTCAAAAGCAAGTTTGAACTTGGGGCATGTATGTGTGTGTCAGGAAAAGAGACAGATTTGAAAGCAGCCCTGATGCACCAGAGGGGATTCCCTGGGTGCCTAGAAAGGGAGATTATATACAAATGGTGTTACCAGTGAGACTGGAGCTCCTAAAGGATTTTTGTGAAGCTGGGTCAATGAGCTGGTTCTTTCCCCTCCAAAACTCTGTCATTCTCACTTATCTTCTGTATTTGGCTCTGTGAAGGCAGAATATGACCTACCTGCTCATTCTGGTCCAGCTTTCTTCTTTAAACTAGAACCAGAAAATAATATAAACCCCTAAAAGTTGGTGTGAGAAGTTTTTTTAATAAATTTTTCTTATAAATTTTTATAAAATACTCATTTTGAAACCAGAAACTAGTTTCTGAAAATGGTATTGTGAGCACTGACTTCTCATTTTCCTGTTCAGAGATGTGGTATGGTTACTGGGTAAATGTTGTTTCTAAGCAGTAGGGAGATGAACCGTCATCTGTTCCTTATGTGGCAGGGTCCTGCTCTATGACCAGGCCATACTTTTGCTTCAGAGAAGATTACTCATTGCTTACGTGGTGTTGCACAGTCCCCAAGTCTGCAGCAAACATGGGCTTTTAAAAACATGTCTTTTGGTTTTCAGGGTAAAGCTTTCTGGATATACTTGTTCTGACTGTTTTCTTTCTGGCTGACTTATCTGAGGGATGTTTTCTGTTCAGTTTTTTATCCATTTTACAGCAATGACCTTTATGGTATCACTGGTTATTTGCACACAGAGCCTGCCAAAATCAGAGCTCTGTCTGGAGACAACCTCTCAAATTTTGGTCCCAAGGCTATCTTGATTTGAGAAGTGATGGGGGGGGGGGTGGGTGTGTGGGGTGTGTGTCAGGAAGGAATAAGCAAACTTGTCCAATGTTTTGAGCTTGATATATATGCCAACTTCCATCGTAAAGCATGTGTTTCCTAATTTCTAGGCCTATAGCCTTCAGACATCTTTTCTGGACCTCTGCAAGGCACTTTTACTTTGGTCTGGAATGTAGCCAGAGCGTGAGCTGGCTGACTGCAAAGAGTTTATAGGAAAATATAGTAGGAGAGGCCTGAAGGACCTGGCATCCAGTCTGGGAGCACAGCTGGAAAGAACTTGCGTTGAGCAGCAGGAGGGGCGTCTGTAGCTTGCAATGTAACAGGGAAAGGGAAGAGCTGAATAGATAAAAACACGTTAAAATTGTCACTGATTAGGCATTTGTGTCCTTTTCTGGCTGATATAGACAAGGGCTTTGACTTCTCTGGTCTCATTGTGAAGGCAGGTTAGCGTGCTGGAGGTGAGGGAGAGTGTTTGGTGTGTTTCTTTCAGTGCTTGTTTTGCCCTTGAGTAACTTTGGACTAATCAGTGTACTTCGTTGCGCTCTGCTCTGTAATAGTTTTGCCAACTCAGAGGGAGGCTGTGAAGTTTAATCAATTAACTCCATGTAAATCAGTTTGAAACAAGGTGAGGAGTATCAGAGAGGAGGTAAAACTTCTAAAACAAATAATGCAATATCATTTTCTTGTCACCTGGGAGGCATTTTCCATAGTGCAAACTTCCCCAGGCAACACTAAGTTTGACTCATTGATGGTTTGGGTCTGTGTGTTTACCACTCATCTGGGTTTTCCCAGATGTGCTTCCTTCCAGAAACTGTGAGTGGAATCTGAGACACTGCCTATTTCGCTGGGATTTCCACTAGGGTGGTCAGAAAAGCAGCCTGCCAAATACCTGGGGAGCCTGGAGAGGTGGCCACAGAGTATGCACACAGCGATTCTTTGCTGCGTGTGTAGATGATAGAAGGCATAGGAGACATGCCAGACCTGCTGAGCACACACTGTGGGAATGACCTGGGCATGTCCAGGAAATCCAAAGCATTCCTAACGTGATGGGCTGTCTTGCAGAGGCAGGAGGCAAGCAGCCTTCCGTGCTGCTCCGTTTGGAGAGAGGCTTTTGATGGTGGCACAGCTGGGCTGGGGGAGGTAGGAAGCAAACTGCAGTCATCCAGCCTGTGTCGAGGTGCTGCAGATCAGCACTATGCCATAAACCAATTGCAAACATCTTGGCTTCCTTAACCAGTCTGATGCTCTGAAGTGATGATAGATCTCATCCAGAGGGTTCTATTAGCTGGAGACCAACATGCCCCTCTTCCGAGATGAACACAGGATGCTTTTGCAGCTGCAGAGCCATCCGGAAAGAGGGTGCAAGAGGCTGTTTGCTAGGGGCCACCTGTTTTGGAAGGTCAGAGTTGATGCATTGCAATATGCTTTAGTGATGGTGAGCTGCAGGTGCTGATTTTTCCCAGGACTGTGTGGAATTTGGGCTAGTTTGGGTACCTCCCAACAGTCCTTTGAACTGTCAGGTCAGTAGATAAAAGGATGGGGTTATTATGTGTGTTACAGAGCTTGGGTAGGAAGGCCCCCAATGCAGAGTGACTCCCTAAAATACTGGAGTGGTTAATAAATGAAAAGTACCCAAATTTAATTTGAGAACTGAGCGATAACAACTGTCTTCAGTGTTTGGGCTGGAAGCTTTGAAGAGAACTGGATGCTTTGTTTTTAAAAGAAATTGTAATGTGGATAATAAACTTTGCCTGTTTCTTTTTTTTTTTTTTTTTTTTTTT
>NDXB01012376.1:44523-65297 GCA_002631895.1 Agapornis roseicollis | reverse complement strand
TTTTTTTTTTTTTTTTTTTTTTTTTTTTTTTTTTTTTTTTTGTTGAACTAACATCAAATACCTCTTCCTCCTCTGAGGAAGGAGCTTAGGGGGAGGGAAAATCCTTGGTCCTAAAGCAGCAAGTACATCACATCAAACATGACTATGTTAAATACTAAAATGTTCAAAGTACAACTGAGATAGATAAAGGCTTTGATGGGAAGTGGATATTTCCCAGGGACATTACAAGCAATAATCCAGATGTTATGGTGTAATGCAATGAGTGTCCATGGATAGATGGGGAGCTCAAGCCAAGCAGCGCCTGCTGTAGGCCTTAGCCCTCCACTCCCATGCTGTTACGCCATATGGAAGCAATCTCCAGGCCCCCTTAATAGCCAGCTTTGGATTCCATTTTCACAGGGCTCATAGAGCTAAGTGGAGCTGTTTTATGGACAAGTTAGATAGAAGCCTTTCCAAGATAAACATCCAATTCGAAATTAGGACATACCAAGCTGCAAAATTATTTTAGGGCATATTTCATGGAAGCGCTGCCATTTTTCTAAGGCGATTGCCAGACTGTAGAATGCCCTTTGATCCCTTGTGGACATTACTCCCTTCTTTATAAAAAGGATTTTGAAATAGTTGCAGTGTTTAGGGAGGAATATATCTGCAGGGACTTTGAAGTATGTCCATGGGAACAGTTGTGCTTTAGCTTTTTGGCCTGAAAGACGAACTTTACAAAAAATATATAAAAAAGAAATTACATTGCAGCTGGATTTGTGAATCAAAATCTCGTTTTCTTTTTAAAGGTAGGAATTTTTAACCAGTGTGCCAGGAAAGCCAAACGGGGTGTTTAAATAGAAGTATATTTATATGCTTGTGGGATTCAGGGTTGGGTATTTTAACCAGTAAAAAGCAAGTAAAAAAATTTGTGAGTCCACCACCCATGATTTAAGAATTTTGTTGCTGGGTAATTGATCCATAAAAAGTAATCTTCAGACATCAGGTGCTTTTGCAATCGTTTTATTTAGCAACAACATTTCTTACTTGCTTTTAAAGCTAACACGTCCTGTTTTAAAGTGACTTGTGAAATCTTCTCCTCCGTCTTGCTCCCACCTGTATATGACATGATTGAAGCTTTCAAGTGTGGCGAGTTAAAAGTTGCTTCATGAGAATAAAATATGGCAGGGTTTTTACTGCGAGAGGAAAAGCATAGCCTTGAGTTTTAATGGTTCCAGCTCACTCCCTCCAAATAAAGGCCTATTTAATCATCCTCTGTCCAATAAAATACTGCCAGTTAGCAAACTGTTAGTGCAGCCATGCTATGTAGGATGAAACTGCGAAGGTAACAAATGTGGCTTCCAGGTAACCATAACTCCAGATAAAGAGTCTGGTGGTTTTTTCAGCAGGCATCAGTGGTTTTGATTCGTGAGCTCTGTTTCTGGAGGCAGGCACTGCAAAGCAGGCGAATTGCTAATGGTAATGACAGCAGTTGAGTGATTGAGGAGGTGGAAGATACGTGTTCAGCCTTTCACCTGGCCATAGGCTTTATGACTGTGGGCTGTCTCCCTGGGAAGAACAGACCCACGTTTTATGGACGTAGATGGAGACATTTAAGAGTTTGCTTTAGTTTCTCCCCTCTTCTACCTCTCCTTCCCATCACTCTCCTGTGTCTTTCTCTGAGCCAAGCTAACAGATTGCTTTCAACACTCGAGGCCTGCTCTTGCCAAAGCTCAGCCAGGTTAACTGAAGTCTACTTCTTTGGTGGTTTAAGCTAACCTGGCTGGGATTTTTGCTCTGATGCTTAGTACTATCCCTTCAAGGGGCCAGCCATAGTGTGGTACAGGCAGAAAATCCATAGCATCTCCTGCTCTCCATTCTCTGTACTCCTAGGGGTACGTAGGAGTACCACTATCACTTCTGGTACTTTCATACCATAAAAATGTGGGGTTTGTTTATGTATATGAATATATCACGTTGCTGATTTGCTTTTCAGTCGAGTTTCCTGCGGAGCGTGCGTCTCTCTGACTCCTTGCGTAAGAACCAGTTGTGGAATGGACTGGTCACCATCACCCTCCTTGAGGGGAAGAACATCCCTGGAGGGGGGTTGGCAGAGATTTTTATTCTCCTTAAACTGGGAGATCAAAGATACAAGAGTAAGGTAGGTATTAAGGCTGAAGACAATAAGGTACTTGGTGTTGCTTTTACCGGTGTGGCTACCTCAGATGGAACTATTCTTGAATCTGTTTTATATAAGTGAGATCAGATCAGGCACATTAACATTTTACTAATATGTTTTACATGCCAATATTGAAGTAAGAAGGTAGGAATATTTTGCGTATCTGGTTTTGTGCATTAAACACACTCATATTGATGGATGTTTGCCATTAATACGTAACGAAATAAAGCTATGTGCATCACACATTTTGTTCTCTGCCAATACAGAAGTTAGGTTTGCAATGTTAGATATGCTGGAAAAGCAGACCTGAAATGGTTCCCAGTACAGGGGAATTATTACTATTATTGCTATTATTATTGTCAGTTTAAAGCACCTATCTTGAACAATATTGTATATAGCAGAACCCACACCTGTCCCCCAAACACAGACTATTCCATGGTTTTGATTTTCATTTTTATTCCTCTAGGCTATGTTTACTTGTATCCAGTACCATTTCATGGGAATCTAAGAAATGGATGGGGTTCCCAAAGATACAGCAGCCTTCCAGTATCTGAAGGGGACCTATAGGGATGCTGGGGAGAGGCTCTTCATTAGGGACTGTAGTGACAGGACAAGGGGTAACGGGTTCAAACTTAAGGGAAGTTTAGATTTGATATAAGGAGGAAACTGTTTACTGTTAGGGTGGTGAGGCACTGGAATGGGTTGCCCAGGGAGGTTGTGAATGCTCCATCCCTGGCAGTGTTCAAGGCCAGGTTGGATGAAGCCTTGGGTGACATGGTTTAGTATGAGGTGTCCCTGCCTATGGCAGAGGGGTTGGAAGTAGATGATCTTAAGGTCCTTTCCAACCCTAACTATTCTATGATTCTATATGCATTGTATCTCGCACATCTAATAAAGAGAGAGGCTCTAATTAAAATAATATTCTGTTGAGAAAGCACAAGCTCTGCATGTGATGAACTGGAAGTGTGGAAGCAGGAGGTGGAGGAGGAAACAAACCCCCTCCTGTACAGAGCAAGTTCACAGAACATGGTCTTCAGATGTAGGCTCATCTGAAACCTGCTTTCTCTCCGTTACATCAGACCTTAAACCAAGGTTGTGACAGAATGTTTTTATTTAGAAAAGCAGCTTTAAGAAACAGCAAATGGGTTTGTTATTTTAGAATAAATATACGTTATTCCAGTTAAGATCCCTTTCTATTATTCTCTTTAATGGTCCATAGCCTGTGCCATGAGTCTGCAAGACTGCACTGTTTGTTTGCAGTCACAGAAAATTAAGAAGGGGGAATCAAGTACAATGTTGCCTTCAGTGAGTTAATTGCTTAATATTTCTGTCTGGGGCCCAGCAAAATTTGGGGACTGCTGCTTTTACACCCTATAATAACTCTTCAGATTGGCAGTACTTCACATACTTTCCTGGAGTTTATTCAACTTACGAAGTACAATCTTTTGTGGTCCAGAAAAGCAGACAAGATGGAAGAAATCTCAGTCATGGTCCAGCTAATCCTATCTCCTGTTCTCTCAGTGGTCATGCTCATATTGATGGCGGGTAGTGTAGTGTGATATGAATTACAGGTGATTTAAGTCCCAATCCAGTGGATACTCAGAGTAACCTGAACACATGAACAATCTCGCCAAACTCAGGGAGGCAATTAGCAGATCTCAAATTAACTGGATGTCAGTAATTTCAAGGCTGCTCCTTTTTTGCCTATATCTTAACACTGAAGGGTAAAAAGTACTGGTTTAGGTTCCTTAATTCAAACCTATTTTCAAGTGATTGTCCTTAAAAGGCTTATTATTGGTTTCTTCCAGCGTGTGATGTTGAATAACCACCAGTCAACCATAAGTGAAGCTGGTGGATCCACCTTGCATTCATTCATGTTACACTTGCATATTTATCATTCTTGGGAGAGAAGAGAGTCTTTAAGGAAAATAAGGCTGCCTGTGATGGGCTGGGGAGCTTTGGTTGGAATGAGCTTAATACTTGATGCCCTAGTATCCAGCCCTGTGCTTGTAGAAGAAATGATATGTGCTTTACTGTGGAAATAAATACTGTTTAAGAAAAGTAAATATTATAACTGCATGTTTTCTAGACACTGTGTAAGAGTGCAAATCCTCAGTGGAGGGAACAGTTTGATTTTCACTACTTCTCTGACAGGAAGGATATGTTGGACATTGAGGTCTGGAGAAAGGATAACAAAAAGCATGAGGAGCTTTTGGGAAGGTAAGGCTCTTTGGTTTGGTTTGTTTCATTTTTTTGTGATTTTGGTCTTTTGGGATATTTTTTGTGTGTTTTTGAAGGGGAATAAGTGCAAAAGACTGCACATACTGGTTGTAAGATCCCAAATCCTGTGGAAGCTCAGTGGTAGCCGTTCCAGGGAGCCCAGCAGCAGCGCAGAGGCAGTATCTGTTTGTGTTGTAGGGTGATACTCCTCCAGAGCTCATTGTGCTCTGCAGGGCTTATTTGAGGCTTCAGTCTGGTGGCAGCTCAGGGATCTTTGCCCTCCTTTTGTACCTTTCTTCTCTTTACGCTTGGATGGTGTGTTCTGGTAGCCTAGTTTACCTATAGGTCCTGTTACCTGGGCTTACTTCATTCAGTACTCCACACTGTTGCACAAGCTCATGTTTCTGACATTGTTTTTGGGAGCAGCCTCAGGTGATTTGCCCATCTCCTGACTGATTTAGTCCCACTGTATTATTCTGTGTATGTATTACAGCTTCAGATTCTCAAGTAATGATCTTATGCCACTTTAGCAAATGAGGCTTTTTGTGGGATAGCAGTCAACCTTTTGTTTGAAATTTGGACTAGAATATGATTCCTGCTCTTATGCCCTGCTCTTTCCCTTCCACTCTAATTCCATAATACAGCAGTATTAGTGCAGTCTTGGTTTCCTAGTAGTGACTGTATGTTCTTTGGCTTTCAGTATTGTCATCTAGAACCATTTCCCCAAACTGCATCTGCACAGTTGGCTACATTCAGCAGCTCCAAGAACCCTTTAATTTACTGGAGCCCCTTTTGGGTTGTCTGTGAGCCTGTGTGCTTATCTGTTTGCAGGAACCTCTAAATTCTTAGGGGCAAGTTGTTTGCTGTTCTCACCTGGCGAGGGTTTCACAACTTGCAGACTAAATAACAGTAACACATAAGAACATTCTTTTACTTTAAGCATTCAAACAGTTTGAAACTATTCACTGAAAAGAACAATGCCCTTTGGCTCTACAAATGTTTGTGGTTTTGCAGAGCAGGAAATGCTTTCTGGCTGAATGCTGCTGCTCATCACATGGAGAAGTGGCTGAAGACAAATCTGTTCCTTCCATTCTCACAGTTACTTTTATTACTTCTGATATTCTTTTTAGGGTTAAGAAATGTAGCAGTGTTTGTGGCTTGCCTCTGTTCAATCTCCCTGATGCTGGAACAGTTCTTCCATAGTCTTTTTCCCCTCTTTTTATTTTTCCTACTGGTTTTTGGCAGGTGATGTTCAGTGTAGCAAAAAATTATCAGCAAAATGCTTAATTTATTATTAAAGATTTCAGCACTGGGGAAGCGTGTGTTAGATTTACCTTAGGGTAATTTCGGTGTGTTTGCGAAGAGAAGACTATTGCTGCTGTTGCCTTAAGTTCAGCAAAGTGTAGTATCGAAACCGGAAAAAATAATACTACATTTTAAAGAATAGGTAAACACCAAGTGCATAACAACAAGTCTTGTTTTCACAGCGTAGAAGCTTTTGACACCCCATAAATAATATTTTATGAAGGCTTCAAATGCAGTCTAAAATGGAAAAGGATTTTGGAGGAAAACCAGCATTATGAGGTGCCATGTTTATTGTCTCCATGACTTCCAAGTTGAGTTTTGAGATTTCTGGGTTTCACAACGTCATTGTAAAAAAAGACTCTTCAGTAAAATATTTGTGGGTTATAGTCAGTCATTGCACAGAACAGTATGCCCCAACTGCCCTCAAATAATTTGTATCGCTTTAAGGACACAGCAAAATTTGCTGGATCTTAATAGTTCTATGGTCAGTTTGTGGATACAGTTAGAATTTATTATGCTCCCCTTAAGGCTGTATTGGTTAAACTGTGTTGGTTAGACCTTTAAATATGTATTTTCTATATTTAAATGAAGTTGGGGAGATGCGTGAGGTGGAGTCATTTCTGATAATCCAGATTGCTGAACTTCTGTGGAATAAAGATTTATCTGAATTCCTTTAGACCCGGGATTTCATGTAGGATGGATGGATGTCTTAAGTCCCTGGAACATGGCTCTTTTCCCAGGCATAATTTGGTTTCAAGGTAAAATATTGTTCTTGAAATAGGACCTGGAATGTCTGTGGATACTGCGGAACATGTAGAATAAGAAATGTGTTGGACCTCTGCTACTAAACTCTAGCACCTGGGGCATTTGCTTCTGAATTAGTGAGGAAACATTCAGTGGAATTTCATGTCACCCTTCTCCTATCACAAAATGAACTCTTGCTGTCAATGTACATCACAAGCTGAATTATTGCATTCAGCCTACCTGCTTTCTCCTTAGATTTTCCAGCTGGGGCCAACTTCTTTTCCTTGCTTAAAATACTGCAGCCTTGAGTGATTCAGGTGCCAGGGTCTGACTGAGGGGTGGCTGGTTTGGTGCTGGGTGAAATAATCCCTCTATTTAGTCTGCACAGAACTGTTGGTAACGTTTATTGAGTGCTTTTTGTGTCCTTTGGGATATGAGGTATGCTATAAACAGGAGATGATGTTAATATATATTAAGAAACAAAGGTGTTAACTGTGCAGAATTTGTCCAGGCAGAGTGAAATTGTTTATGCCAGGTTCTTAGAGAGGGTTTCTGCACTAAGGAATATGGCTTGAAAAAGAGATGCTGCAGAATGTTAGAGGTTTTTTTCTTCACATGTTTACCTCAAGAAAGAGGTTTTACAAAAATTCCTGACTTAGGACTATGAGATTGGAGTGCATCCAATATTTTTATGATGAATGCCTTCAGGAAACAATGTCTCTGCAGCAAGAAACAATCCTTATTTTAAAGGCTGTGCTGTTGGGATGGAGCAGTAAAATCTACTATGGCTGTGTCCAAACCTTTCCTTTAAATTTTATGAAGCCAGACAAGGAATAAAACAACCTGGTTTATCTGTAGAATAAGTCAGAATAAGACCTTATTAATTGTCTTCCTGGCATCTGTGGCATTTGAAGCTCCTTTTCAAATGTTAATCTAGATAGATCTTACTGTATATTGTGATAATGATTCTGACCTCTTCTGTGAAGGGCTTTCAAGAACTCTGCACAGAAAAAAAATGGCAATGTTGCGTGCAGATGCTTTCGTAGATCCTTATATATATATTTAAGGATACCTATTATAATTTGATGAACTGTAGATTGGATAATAAAGTACAACTCTGTGGCTACTGGTAAGAGTTAAAGCTCTACCTTTAAGTGAAATGTTAACATCTGATTCCCTAATAAAAATCAAACAAATAATTTAACTCCCAAATTTACAGTGCAGTGTTCTCAAGTGATTTTTTTTCTGCAAAATGAATAGAAAAAGGAAGGGTGGAGGGAGGTTTGGCAGCAAAAGATGAGGGCTACAAATCAAAGGAACAATCTTAAATGAAAACTAAAGCTGTGGTGCTATTCTCTACAGAACTGGAGGTTAATATAGAGGTGTAGACCTCAGTATTGATCAGAAGGAGGAAAGAAAGCATTTAATTAGTTGTGGTTAAAAATAGCGATACATTTGTGTGCACAATGCACTTTTAACTTACAGAACTGTATCCCCTATAGGTCATGCATATAACCATGGGTGTAAAAGAATCTCTCTGAATATAATACGTAATGTAGCAACAGATGGGAACAAGCAGAACTATCCTATTCTGAGGTGGGATTACTGTGCTGAAAATGTACCTCAGAACATCATTTACATCATCTGAAATACAGATAATCTGAGACTTTTGCCCTTTGCATTCAGATCAGGCAACTTTTGAGCAAAAGGTGGATTGCCTTCATTAGTTTTATACTGTGCCCATCACGATAGTTTCTTCTGACTTTCCTGTGAAATAATTATCTGTAATAAGGTCTTGCCAGCTAGAAAGCTGAGAAAGAAACTTTTCCTTTCTTTCTGTTTCAGGAATACAGGGGAAGTAGTTTGGAAATCATTAGACTCATTTTAATAGTGCAGAAGCATTTGTGTGGAAACCACTGTATTTATATAGTAAATTGAATGTCTTAATTGTTTTACCAACCTGCATTCTTTGTAGCCTGATCAGTTACGTTGTATAACCTAAATGAAATAGATTGTCCTTATTTTTCCTTAAGCCTTTTGCCATTTGCAAGTGCAAATGTGGATTTTCTTTTCAGTTCCTCAAAAGAAAATACAGAGGCATACCATCACCTTGAGTGAACACAGATGTTTTAAGGAAGTCAGTTTGCACGGAAATCAGACATGATTTGAGAAAGAAATGCTTATATTCCACCTCCTGCTGTTTTCCTTTCCACATGTGCATCCCTCCTACCCCCACACCCTTATACTTGGTCTTTTCTTTGACCTTTGGATAATAAAATCCCTTTTAATAAGAGAAACAATTCCAATTTGCCCAAACAAGCTAGAATTATATTTAACTTTGCCTCAGAGGTATGTGAGATTTCTGAGGTTATCTGTTGGTGGGAGATGCATGGTTGTCTGAACAAGTTGTCTTTTCTCTCTTACCCCATTAAAAGTTCTTAACATAAGAAAGCAAGCACAGCTTTTCCCAGTTGTGGACTGTGTTGAGTGGGTGGTGGATGAAATGCTGATGTGGGAGATGTGGCCTCTATTGCCAGCTGAATTACAGACCAGCTGGGTGACCCTGAGATTTCCTCTCTCCTTCCTTCAGTTTTTTCTTCTGTAAAAGAAATCAAGATAATCCACGAGATATCCATATGTCCCCCCTTTTGCATTGATACCTAAAGTATTAGTAAAAGTGCTGTGGTCTGAGAAGCAACTGTGTTAATGCAGCCAAGGTGGTGATGACCTCCAGAGTGGAAGTAATAAGGTCTTTTTCTCAAATACTTGCCTTTTTTGTTGCTGCTTTGTTTTTTTTATTGCTGTAACTTCTCTTGTCATATCTTTCCGAACAGTCTAGGTGTAGCAGCAAGCTTTAAATGCGGCCTCTCACACTTGGAAATTGTGTTGAGAGGCATCCTACACACCAAACAGTGTTAATACTCTTCCTCGTTTATTTTCTTTCTCTTTCAAAGCACTTGAAAGCAGTTAATAAGAGGAAACTTGCAACCTGTTGTACATTCAGTGCAGTGAATAGCAAACAGCACATTTAAGGCAAAGCCATCCCCACTGGTTCTGGTCAGAAGAAGCTAGCACAAAGAGCTGTGTTTTAATATATGGATCTTTTAGATGCCTTATAAACTCAATGACTTTTACTTCATAACGTAGCTTCTTGGGTTTTCAGGCGGAAATGTTTTGGGCTTGTTTGCTGTTTGGTTTTTTTTCTCACCCCCTTTAGCATTCAGAGAAAATAGGCTGTTAAGAAGCGGAAAGCATGCAATTTATAGCAGATGGGTATAAACTGCTCCAGCTCTACTACTGGAATGGGATCAATCAGGAACACTACATGCACCATTTACCCAGAAGAAACCCACCTGGGGGAACCCTGTGGAATTTTAGCCTATTAAGACAACACCTTAACAAGTTTAGTTTAAATAAAAACTTGTCGGCAGGCATTAAGAGGAGCAAAAGCTCTTACTCTCCATCATTCGCTCGCCATCCCTTTGAAAAATGTGACTCCCCTTGCACCAGGGCAGCAAAGCTTCTCCTTTCTTGTTTTTGGTTTTATTCCTTTCTCATCTGTAACTTCTGTTCAGCCTGTTCTTAAAAGCCAAACCCCACAGAGGTTCAGAAAAGTTCCACTCCATTTACTGGACTTCTAAATAGAAGGCATTTAGCCGAGCCAAGTGATTAGGCTTTCTGTTGCATTTAACCGCTCCCTTTATGTATAACTGGCTGTCTACTGATCTCTCTCTGCCTTAGCCCATACTCATCTCTTTATTAATGTTTCTTTTCTCTCATTTTTGTTTTTAGGGGAAGTATCAGGTTAATGATACATATTAAGTGCAGGGAGTTGGGGGCGAGGGGGACACATGGGACTTTAAAGACAATCCTGCCCTTTGGGAAATATAACCATACACTGAAAATGGAGCTCTAGTAAGGCTTGTAAAAGAGATTGGGGCATACAGTATAATGTAGCATAAAATGGAGTATGTGACTAAAGAAACTAATCCATTTTAGGCTAATGTTTTAAATTTTGCATTTGCCCTTTTTCTTTTCCCCCAGGTGAAATAAAATTGTGTTTCAAATCATCACAAAACACTGGGGGATTTTAGAGAGGAAGTGAGGCAGGCCAGAATGAAGTTCTCCTACTGTACTTGCAACCCAAACCTTTTATCTCTGCTTACCAGTAGGTGAATCAGAAAGCAAAACTTGACAATACCTGCAGTAGAAACTGTCTAATTGACTTCCCAAATTTGAGATGCTTATTTTTTGCATTCTTTCCATCCTGAACAAGCAATGGGTTTTCGTGCTCGCTTGCTACTGAGATCAATATGGATGTTGCTTTCCCTCCTCCCCTCACCTCCTTTTTCTTATTAACCCTTGGTGATGTTGTTTTAGATGCCAGGTTGACGTTTCTGCCCTGCCGGTGAAGCAGACCAATTTCTTAAAGCTGCCTCTGGAAAAGCATCCAGGGTCCCTACTCATGTTGATTGCTGTTGCCCCATGTACAGGAGTGTCTATCTCTGATCTGTGTGTCTGCCCTTTGGGAGACCCCAGTGAATGGCAACAGATTTCACAGCGCTATGTGAGTTTTCTTTTTTTTACCTCCTTCTTTTTTTTTTTTTTTTTTTTCCTCTTTCTCTAGTTTTGAAAGTAGTCAGAATTGCAGGAAGAAGGAAAATTTGCCCAGTCATAATAACATGTTTCCTACCAGAGAAAACTATTGCATGAAATAGTTATTCTGTTCAAAATGACAGGGAGATAGGTGGGTCAGATAGACCCAAGCAATTTGGCTGCTTGTAGTTGAGTTTTAAGCTAATACTTTTTTTTGCAAACTTGAATAGTATTAAGAGATTATCATGGAAGTGGAACACACCAGATAACATGGAAAGATCATAGCAAGCTTAGCTTGCTTACCTCCTTCATGGAGGATATGTCCTTGGACCTTCAGCTGTTGGAAGATGAATTGCATGATGGCTTCCATGCCTCAAAAGCTGGCTAAGAAGGAATAAGTTTATCTCTCTGAAATGGGGTGTGAGACTGAGGCATGAAGACTTTGAACCAAATTAAAGGTTTTGAGGAGAGATGCCTCACTCCTGATGGGGAAGGGTGCTGCCTTTCTGACCCATGCTGCTGTCTACCTGTCCCATTTTCTGGTTTATTTGGCAGATGATACTTGCATAAATATGTAGGACTCCTTCAAATCTCCACAATAAGCTTAGCATGTAACTTATGTGATTGGAGAATTTCCTTAGGAGCGGGTAATGTGTAATGTTGTGACCCTCAGAGTCGTGATGCAGTGAGACTGGGATAGTGGGCATGTATTTATAGGTGTATCAGCAGCTAAACTGAACCCCTGCAGAAATAGCAATGGATATAAAAATGTAAATATTTAATATTTTCATAATCTGTTTCTTACTGACTTATGAAAGAAATACATCTTTATGCTTTCCTCCTTGCAGTGTATAAAGAATTCCTTTCGGGACATAAAGGACATTGGCTTCTTGCAAGTCAAAGTTTTAAAAGCGGTAGATCTGTTGGCAGCAGATTTTGCAGGTATTTTATTTTTATTTTGCAGTATATGTTGCTAAAATACATTGCAAGTGCTACTTAGAATGTGCAGTACTGTCAATTGATCAAAGAAAAATCTTCCCATCATTTCTACAGTGGTGAAACCTGCCTTGAGGAAATCAGATGCGAAATGGTGGTTGCTCCCAAAAGTATGTGGGAAGGTCCAGTGGATGGAGATCTGATTTTCTCTTTAGATCTGACTGGTGTGACTGTTAACACTTGGTGTGCTGTTGTATTTTTGAGCAGAAATATGTAAAATAAGAATTGATATAAAGTGATGGTGCCTGCAAAGCAGCTGCCCCATCTTTTATCAGGTTCCTTGTGAGTTTGTGAGCAAGACTGAAAGGTTTTGGGGGTGTCTGACACAGTGTTAAGTGCGTGGGTTTGGATGGTGCTGCAGGCTGTCACCTGAAAAGAAAGCTTGCCAGTGATGGGGATGTGAGTGAGATTTCTCTTGCAGCTCATTTGAGGCTTCAGTTTGGGATAATCTTTCAAGAGCTAGCTCTTATTCCAAGCAAAGGATAGATTTTTCAATGAACTGTACCTCAAATTGGTGTTTGGTCCTGACAGCAACTTTAAAAATACAACTTTATATTATTTTTCCATAGAAACAGTAGCAAATGGATACTTCTTTGTGGCAACTGCCTAGATATTCTTATTACCATACATTCCAGGAGTGTGGAGACCTTTTCATTCTGTAATTCACAGACAGCATTGTATGTTGTGTATTTACTGACAGAGTCAATTTTACAGATAAATTGTTGATAAAGGCATGAAAGGTCATAGAATCATTGAATGGTTTAGGTTGGAAGAGACCTTAAAACTCACCTAGTTCCAACCCCCATGCCATGGGCAGGGACACCTTCCACTGGACCACATTGCTCAAAGACCTGTCCAGCCTGTCCTTGAACACTTCTAGGGATGGGGTATCCACCCAGTTTGTGTGCTTGGGATTGTCCTGGGGCTGTGTTTCCCCTTTTCCAAATACTATCAAGAAAACACTCTTGCCCCATACTACCCCAGTCTTCATAAAGACATCCTAATATAAGAGAACATTACTTGAAAAATAAGGACCAAAGGAGAAAACCCAAGATGAATCATTATATTCCTTTTCAATTCACTGCTTAACCCTGCATTGCTAAAAAAGATTACTGCAGAAAGCAGTGCTTTAGAGAACTGAAGAACTTAATTTGAAAACAAACACAAAACCCTGCCAATATGAATAGTATCTTGTATAGAAATCCATTTCTAAATTGATATAATGTGTACATTTATATGGGATTAAGAGTGTAACTGCATCTTACTAACAGATTTAATAAGGGTACCAGAGCAAAGCAGAACCTTTGGCAAATGGCAAGGCTAGGGCTATATAGAAGCACATAAGGTTTTAATACAGGCAGTGTCCAGGGAAAAAGCTGGGCCTGGAAGGTTATTTATCCTTTGGAAAACTTCAATGTTGCTAGTGCAGTTGCATCAGTGATGGATTTGGCCCCCTTTCCCTCAATGCTTAAACAGGAACATGTGGGTGGATAATGAACATTGGAAGAGACACACAGGTTCTTGATTCTGCAATTCAAAAACTTTTCATACAGAGTATGCGACACACATTCCTTGTGCATAGCACAGAATGAAATTCTGCTTAAGTAAAAGGTTACTCAGTCTGTCATTATATTCAAAATAACCCAGGCTTTGAGCCTGATTCACAAAGCAAATGACAAATTGTTTTTCAATGGCAGTGCTGAAAATATCCTAGTATTATGCTGTAATAGACCCACCAAATTGCAAAAGGATGCAGCCATTTTAGGTAAAAATAGCATAATTTCTGATCGTGAAATGAGAGACATAAAGATTAATTATCTGTTCTGAGCCATTCATAAATGATTAGTGTAGCAATTATGGGCTTCCATAATAGAGCCCTCCTAGAGCAGTGCCATATTTCCTGCATTGCCAGGGAGACTGCTTAGATTTATTGTTATTGATAAAAGTAAATTCAAAGACCAGCTAAAAATCTGATAAAGGGAATATCATAGAGACACCAAGAGCTACAAAGATTCCCAGTGGTTAACAGAGGAGCAGTATGAGCAGGTAGTTTTGCCTCCGTGTCCTGTCTCATAACAGTTGTGAGTCTTGTGTGGGTGAACTTCTGCAGACCAGCCATCTGACCACAAGTGTAATGCCACCTTATTCCCATAATAAAGATTGGATTTTGGTGTGACTGGGATTTCAGTTTTCATTATAATTTTGTTGGCATTAGAGATTTTAATTACATATTTTAATTTCAAGTTTTTAATCTACTATAATAATAGCTATCAGAAAACAAAATAATATCTGCTTTGGTTTTGAATAGTGTTTTGAAAATCCATATTTCACCATTTAACATAAGTTTTGGGCTAGTTTCCATGCAGCTGTATCAAATGCATAGAAGCTCCTCAGCCACAGCTAGCTCAGTCTGAGGCTTCCATACTTTTGTATTCCTAGATAATAGTTTTGTTGATGTGAAAATGACTTTTTCTGCTTTGTTGGATGTTTTCTCTGTACGCATGAGAGTTCTTCTCAAACACTGCTTTTGCTCACTGACCAAAAAATAGCATTCAGAGTACCAAATTATACAGTGGGATTGTTTTTGGCATATACCAGTTTGCATTTCAAGCAGTTTCTCTGAAAGGCTGTGTGCATTTTCCACACTTATCAGGGAAAAGGCACGTGAGCTGAAAAGGAGAAGGCAAATAGATTCCTGTAATACACATGGTCTTTAAACTTTACCAATATTGACTACTTAATACCGCACTGTTTACATACTGAAAAGATTCCTGTTTAGTTTATAAACTTCTCAGTAATAACCTTAAGAGCTCTGTATTAATAACACCAAAAACAAGGATTAAATAAAAGACAGCTTTTTCTTAAATATCTTGTTTGTCTGCTATCTAAATCCCTGCATTGCTGATGTATTTAGTTGCCTACGTGCAAGTCAGGCTGGAGTGCCTTGTCTGAGTTATACATGAACACTGAAGATGAGATTAAATCAGATACTGAGTCAGACATGCTGATAAAGAGTACTCTGCTCATGATGGAAACTGCTGATCTGCAATAAGTTGTGAAAGCTACAAATTCATGTAATATGAGTTATCAAAAATAAAACATTAGTAAATGTGTCTTTGCCATAATAGGTTCCATGGCAATATCCTTATTTTGAGAGGAAGTTGGATTCTTTTTGGTTTTTTGTGGGTTTGCTTTATTTGCTTTAAGCAGTATACCTGGTTCATGCATGGATTCTCTACCTGATGCTGGGTTTTGTTTAAACTGTGGCACTGTGTAGAGTCTTCATAGTTTCAAGGGCTTGCTGACATGGAACTCACTGAAGAAATTCTGCCAATACAAACGGTGTTACGCTTTTCTTCCCATGGTGTGGGTACTTAATTCTGTAATCATCTGAAGGCGACCACTGACTCGAAGCAGAAGATAGAATAGAGAGCTGTAACTGCAGCAGCGGTACTTTGGTGGCTCAGGACGATGGTACTGTTTTTGTAATATCATTGGAGTAATTGTCAACGTGAGTGGATTTTTCTAACTATAAAGACTTAGAGATGATTCGCTGTAAGTTTCAGATTTCAGGTATTAAGAAGGAAGCCACCTGAATGACTTGTAAGGTAAGTGCTAAGAGTTTCCAGAACTGTGGATGCATCAGGATACTGTTTATTTAACAAGTAATTCCAACAGAGCAGGGCAATTTATAGTTGTCTTAATGGATCTAATTTTATTTGGCCAACCACTTCCTCAGCCTTCCTGCAATGCAAGAGTATGAATACTAAATAAAATAACTGGTCCATTTGTATTCTATTCTTTTTTTAATTTTTTTTTCTGTCTGCTCTTTGCCTAGGTAAAAGTGATCCTTTCTGTGTATTAGAGCTGGGAAATGACATGCTTCAAACACACACCATTTACAAGAACCTCAATCCAGAGTGGAACAAAGTTTTCACATTGTAAGTGGATTGCTTTTGAAAACAAGCTGCAACAGCACACAGCAGCTTAACCATAAAAGCTATTGACTTTGGGAAAATGCAAAGGTCAGGTTTAAGATACGTCATTTTTTCATAGAGAGGATGTTGGAGAAATATCAACTGTAACTCAATTAAAGCCTTTTGCCTTTTACTAGTTCTTGCATGGAGTTTATTAATAGAAGTCATTAAAAGAAAAATTACTGTGATATTTATAGGAAGAATCATGACTAGACATAATGGAGTCATAGCTGCATCTGAGAGATAATATAACACAAAGTAGAGACCAGCTACTCATGCCTACATTTTCCATAATTTAAAATAGAATGTTTCATTGAACCATAGTAGAATTATTCTGTAATTGGTAAGCAAGCATAAAATTAGAGCTCATGTTGTTCATGGTGTGTCTTCTGGTTTTAAATGAGTCAAATTAGAAGCTTAAATTTTTATGGAAATCAAAGTATTTTCTTTTATTCTTGTTACTTCAATAAAAAAAAAAGTGATAAGGCATTGTTTTTTGACAGCAAATTTTTCTAAAATCTTGGTTCATGCTGACAAAGATCTTTGTGAATAACTGAGAGAAATGTCTCAAAAGACTGTAGTAGTCTGTGGCAATGAAGACAACTGTGAGAGCTGGCACAGGTGAATTTATGGTATTTGTGCCTGTCCACTGGAAGAACAGTTTAAGAATGATGGTCTTCTTGCAAAAGCAGCATTGATAAATATTGGGCTGGATGAGAACACAATAAAAAGTATCTGATCTCTTTGATAGAAGTACTTTGCTGGATTTCTGTTTTATTCATGGGTGCAGCTGAATACAAGCCTCTTGGAGACCTTTCTGTTACGTCCCTGTTCTCAAGAAGCTTCCACTCATCACTGTTTACTCTGAGATTGTGCCAACAGATGAGTCTTCTTGGATGTTCAGCCAAGAAAATAAATGTAATAAGAATCCAAAATTATTTTAAAAGAACATTTGTGTCTCTGCTTCCTGTGGGTCTCAGAAGTGTCAGCTCCAGGTTATTCTCTAACTTTCCTATTGTGTGGTTAGTCCAAGCATCAATTCTGCAGAGCCAGTCAGGTTCTCACATTTTTCTTAGAGTTCTGCCATTTATAAAGTTTTCAATTAATCACCTTAAAAGCTACTGATGTAGATTTCTTTTGGAGAAGAGTGGATTGCTTTGACTGGATGAATCTGTTTCAGCTGGAGCATTCAGTACCACCAGACAGCCCTTCACATCATACACAGATTTTCTGAAGCACACTTATCTCTGTGTGTCACTGTGGGTTTTTAATATTTTATACCGCTGGTAGCTATATCATATGGAAAATGATAATGTCTTGGAGTGGAATGTGGAAGTATGATGACAGTAGTGCCAGGTTTCAGTATATTTTGAAGTTATGAAAACAGAGCACTTCATGACACCAGATCGTATCACTGAACATGCTACAGCTTCTAGCTGGAGAGACAACTGGGAGCAACTCCACCATGTTGCAGCATAGGTTCTGGGAGCTCTGAAACAACTTTCTTTGGGGGCAGAATGGCTGTATTAAATCCAATGAATTTATATAAGTTTGTTTTCTGTATTATTTCTTTAGTGTCCTAAAGTCTGGGTTTGAATTCAGCCCTTGACATCTCCCAGTCACCAGCTTTCTCTGTTGGAGAGCTGAGTTTTACACTGTTGGCATCACCAGTGCACAGAAGATGTCACCATTTGTGACCACCATTTGGTAGTTACTTTCTTTACCTAGTTATGGGACTGAAACATGAGGGAAAAGCCATAATTTGATTCATTTTTGGGGGAAGTTAATTAAAATCTAATTTTATACTCCAAGGCAATGCAAAATTAATTAGTAAAACAGTATCCTCTGATCTTTGTGGAGGAGACTGTGTGCCTGTGTATTGAATATTATTTTCTTACGTGTCTGCACTTTTTGTTCCAGCCCGATTAAAGATATTCACGATGTTCTGGAAGTGACAGTGTTTGATGAAGATGGAGATAAACCCCCTGATTTTCTTGGAAAAGTTGCCATCCCCTTGCTGTCTGTAAGTTACCTTTGCTTTGTGTATCATTCAAAAATTGATGGTTTTGCTGGGAAAGAGTTGCATTTTTTTTTCTCCGTAGCACAAAGTAACACAGATTTAGGGATAAACAGGTTTTGTGATCTATATATGCCTGAGTTGGCAGTGTTTATATTTCTCCTTAGTGTAACAAGTGTTGCCAACCCATTTTAGTACAAATTTGGTTGATTGGAAAGAAAATTGCAGAAGTGTCTGTACTTCATCAGTACTGTATGCCATGTAGGTCTGAAAACATGATTGAGTTGTTCTGTATGTTTCCCCATCATCTTCTGAAGGTAACATTATAAGGATGTCTTTGTTCTGTCTTGCTTCTTTTTACTCCAAGAAAGTAATTGCACATCACAGTAGAATTGACTAGAGATAGCTGTTGTTACTGGCACAGCTGACTAAAATTACCTAAAAGGGGTGTTTTCTACTCCATAGTGCTTTTTAAGACTGGTGGTTTTTGTTCTGTAAACAAATATGTGAAGAGTGAGTGCTACTATGGGAGTATAAAATCAGAACTGGGAACAAAGCAAGTTCAGGGGAAAGGCATTGCTCTGGAGATTGAGAGTAGAAGCTTTTACAGAAATAGCCAAAAAAGGCTAAGCTAAAGAGAAGGGAACATAAAAGCGCAATCAAGAGACATTAATAGAGGAATGGGGGAAAACAGCATTATGTTTGGTAAGACTGATTTAATTTTGGAATAAGGATGTTAGTAATAGAGTGAGTAAACCAGATCAAGAGGATATAAACAACTCCGTGTGTATGTGCAATATCACAGAAGATTCTTGTAACTTTTTCTGTGTTGTTTCGAAAGAACTTTCTGGGCTGTGACTTTTATTAAATCAATTAGTAGATGAGGCTTGAAACATCATGGGACTCGTGCTCATATCAATCAAGCTGCATAAACATGTTTAACTGGGAGCATGGGGGTTTCCTTGAATTTTGAGGCACTGATGTTTTGCAGTAGGTTCCCTATGCAGAGGAGGATGTGACAGGTATTTATGCAGTGAGTACTGCCTTGGTCCCTGTACAAATATTCATGCTTGCAACATATAACATGGTTCAAGTGATATATGGAGTAGTGAGATGCTTTTGGTAATGCACAGTGTATGCTCTGGATAATAGCACTCTTGAGTAGGCAGACAGTGAGTCCTGATTGAAATTATAGAGTACAAAATTGCAGTATTGTTTTGAAACATCCCTGTGAAAGCATATTCACCTTTGCGGAAAGTCTGGCACACATCTTTCATGGTTAAGGCAAGAGTTTGTCTTCCAGTTGTAGATGTGAACTGTTGCAGGAAAGGCAGTGTTGCATTAACAGGTTAGTGGGGCTGTGTCCTAGTAGAGATTGGAGAAACAGGATATTTCTAGAGGGAAAGCAGAGCTCCTATCTGATCAAAGCCAGCCCTATAAAACCCATAGAGTCACCATAATTTAGGTAAGCGACTAGTCAAGATCATAGCGGGGAACTGCAAATATGTAATGTTTCCAAATAAATAATGAACTGCCCAGGGAGAATCTTGAACTGGTGTAGATGGCATGATCTCAATCTAAAGAATGCTTTGTAGTGGTAAAGAAATAGGCCAGTGTACTTCAGTTTTGTTATTATTTTGTCTAAATAAGTATATTTCTTGTGTTTATGAATTAAAAGCAATGTGGCTTCTCAATCTCTTCACAAAAGTATTTGTTTTCATCCACTGTGTGCTTTTTCAAAGTTATATGAAGTCCAGAACAGGGGAACCCTTGCATTTTGGGGGTATAATGAGCCTAAGCTTATAGAGGCTGCTTAATAAATACTGAGCTCATGGTGCCCACACACTGTTGTGTACTTTGCAGTTCTCTTCTCTCCATGGCTTAGACCACAAGTTCTTGTGGTTGGGGCTATTTTAGATTGTCTATTCTAGTAGCCTGAGTTGTCAATATCTCCAGTTTCAGAGCAATATGAGAGTCAGTTGGGCATGGAGGATGATTTGATGTTTACAGGGAGGAAAAAACCTCTTAACATCTTTTATTCCATTTTTGATCACTTGGTTAATTTTTCCCCAAGTCCTCATATCTCTGATGTTACTGGAAGAGAGTGGCTGGAGCAGCTGCTCTCCTGCAGATCCGGTGCTTGCCAAATGGTCTGTGTGATCGGCAGCAGGCTGTGTGGGCTCACAGTGAGAAGATGTTAGATTTGGATTTTCTGTTGATTTTATAGGCATTTGTCAAGTATCCCTTAGGAAGCATGTAACAAGGCAGAGGGAGAGGAGTGCATGTGTGTGGTAATGTCCAAACTATTCAGGGTAGGATTTTTGTCCAAGGTTGGAGACAAAAAAATAAAATAGAAATTGTTTATGCTTTCCCTTGCCAACTGAGCTTCTTCCTTCCTGCCCAAACTTCTCTGTCTCCTATTTCAGTCAAATCTAGTGTAAATATATTTGTCTCTGCTTCTGATTAAATAACATTTTGCACCTATTAACTTGGTCTGAGAACTGCAGTTTTCTAAGCTCTTTTTCTTTCTTGAAATGGGAGTTTTAATGCATGTTGTCAATATAACTATAAATTTGAATGTATCCTTTGAACCGTTTGGGTACATATACTGGAAGAGAACAATAGCTAAAGACTCAAGGAAGCCTCACAAATCACATAGGTTTAATCTCTCTAGGTAATCAGGCCTAATATTTGCCTTGCATTAAATTCTCTTTTGAAAATAGAGGTACACTTGCCATCCCACCATCTCTCTCTCCCCCCC
>NDXB01012376.1:23363-37208 GCA_002631895.1 Agapornis roseicollis | reverse complement strand
GTTTTTGCATTAAGATGTGTTTTTTCTTTTTCTTTTTTTTTTTTTTTAATAAGGGATGAGGAAAACCTGGAAGGTTTGGATGTAATCAAAAAGCAGACAGGAGCTGGAGTGTGTCTCTGAAGTAGAGGCTTTATTTATAATATGTGCTCTGGCATGCATTTGTAGCTTAAATTATCCCTGTTTCTTGAAGCAATAGTAGGATATTAGAGTGTTTGATTAAACTCTTCTCCTCCTCCCCTCCTCCCACTCAATATTTATCAGATCTTATCAAGAAATGTTGATCGTGTGAAAAAAATCACCATGGCAATATGGAATACAATACAATTCCTTTGGAGCTGCTTTCTCTGGGAGTCCACGGTAAAGAGCGTGATAGCATTTGTGGTAAGTGGATTTTTTCTTTTATTGCATGAGGCTAAGTGGTGTAAGATCTTGAGTGTTACCATGCCTTCCTCTCCCGGTATAAAGCCCTTTATCGTTTGCTGTTATTGATGTTTTGTGGCTATGTGACTTACAGGGCTGAGGGTTTCAAGGTAGCTTGGCCCACATTGGGCCTGATGGACATGGAAATTAGACTGCCAGGAGCAGCCTTTCTTTGCTTGGTGCAGAGATGTTCACCAGCCTGCGCCAAGGATGCCCATGGGTGGGTGATGCCACCCTCCAAAGGCTGTGACCATGAGGAGGCTCTGGAATTGTTTTATTTTTAAACATGACAACTGGGTGGTAGGAAAGGAAGGAGGTGGTGGCCAAAAGGGTGATACAGGGAGATGCCTTTGATATGGATGATGCAGTAAGCTGGTGGGTCTTGTTCATTCCATCTTCTACTACAATGAGGCAGCAATTTGCTGAATGTTATCAATGCCTGCTATGCCTGTGTCCCAGTGGCTGATCTGTTCTTTTGATGGTAATAATACATTGCTTTGAAATAAATTAAAAGGAAAAAGCTGGTCCATGAGTTCTGCTGTGCTCTGCAAACAAAAAGCCAAGTTCTCCACCTGCCTGTCCCACTTTTCAGTTCTCTCCTTTTTCCTCTCGGTACTAAACACCCCATTCACAGTTTTCACATAATCCACTCAAGCACAAAAAGGTTTTGCCTGCTTTTTATTCTGCAGTGTGACATTTTCTTCATGCTTGAAATGTTTGGCATGCCATTAAAGGTTGCAAAATTGTTTTGTGGCAGTCCAGCATGCAGAAAGAAAGTTTTTTGAGTTGAGTGTTTATTAAGCAATATTACAGTCACATCTCCAAGGTTTCCCCCCCCTTTTGCTGTCTGTGAATTATTAGTTGCTAAAGGGTTCTTTTGAGGAAAACAGTTCAGTGTATTTGCTGTAGATCAGTAAAGCAGACTATCCCTGATTGAAAGAACGTCCAGACCAAAAGCAGATGAGATTTCTTTCACCCTGCAGGTTAGACGGATGATTGGTACATGAGAGTAGGAAGTATGAGAGGGTCTTTTCATTGTATTTTTTTAATTCCTGTTGCTCAAAGCTGATTTAGATCATATCTAAAGTTAATGTTCAAGAGCTGGTAGAGAGCTGAGTAGCAGGTACCTTGCTGAAGCAGACATGGCTGTGCAAAGGGATGTCTATGGTTTTGCACAAGGGGAGGGATGGTCATCCACACCGGGGCTGGAAAGGATGTATGTAAAATGCCAGTGTTGATGTCCTTCCATTGCTGTACAGCAAG
The DNA here is from genome assembly GCA_002631895.1 of Agapornis roseicollis. Taxonomy (NCBI): domain Eukaryota; kingdom Metazoa; phylum Chordata; class Aves; order Psittaciformes; family Psittacidae; genus Agapornis; species Agapornis roseicollis. The sequence continues at coordinate 35,525 of NDXB01012376.1, read as the reverse complement.
AACCTAAGCATATGTTTAAGAGATCTCCTTTTAAGAGATTTTGCACCTAAATACTTTTGAAGTTGCAGCTGTGAAGTTCAGTTTTCTAGACAGGAAAAGTTTGGAAGTAGTGGAGAGGCAATAAAATAAGAAGGTGGAAAACTGAGGCTTCAGAAAAAGGAATTGATTCACGGTGAAAAGGATGAGCAAGTTCCACAGTCCAGATTATTAACATCTTTACTGGATACCATAATACTGCTGATTTCCTGAAAGAAAGTGGGTAATGGGAAAGGAATAAAAATACATGACTCTAAGAATAATTACCACAGGTTTCTTTTACAAACCAAAATGTCTGTCTGATTTTTTCCACATGGAAATAATTCAGCTCTGGCACTTAAAATGAAGTGCTAATTATGTATCTCCCTCTCACTATTTCCAGCATGTGTGTTTGTAGTACTGAAAATATGCACACTGTGTGGTAGGTGCAGCATCCCTCTCTGCCCCAGTCTGTGTGTAAAACCCACTCTTAGCAGGTTAAATAAAAAGTGTGCCAAATATTGCATTTTTAAAATCTTCATTCCCCAGCAAACATCTATATACCTTCAGTACCTGGCTGTGTGTCAATTTAGCCTGTACTGAATTTGTCTTATTGATGATCCACTTGTGGCTGATACTGAACACCAGAGGCAAGCAAGATGTACAAAGCTGCTTACCAGTTTTTCAGCTGGGTCCATGAAACTGTGGCTGGTAGATTAAGTGCCAACCCTGAAAACCATAAAATGCCCTTTTATTTGCCTTTTTTTCTTACAGACATTGTCCGTTGGGCCATAACCCAATAACCCATAATAGCAATAACCATTGTGACCATATTCTACATATTTCACTTATCTTCACTGTGATAATCACAGAGTTTGGCTGGTCCTTAGGACCTTCCCACACACCCCCGCCACCCCCCGTTGTATTGCCTTTGGTTTCCCTCTAGAGGTAGCCCTTGACCATTCCTCCAAGGGGGAATAAAGGGAAGGAGGAGAAGACAAGCAGATGGTATAATCGTGAGATCCTAGTTTCTTAAGCAATCAGGCAAAACCCACTGCTGGACAGAAGGAAATATTTGTGAGCTCATCAGAGCATGGCAATAGGCAAGGACACGGTATCTTACACCTTTCTGTTTTAGTCTTCATTACAGTGCACCTCCCTCCCTATTAGTGCTGACAGCTCGTGTGTGTGTGTGTGTGTGTGTGTGTGAGAGAGAGAGAGAGAGATAGAAAGACAAGGACATTAGCTACTACTTCTGGGTGCACAAAAGAACAGATAGAGGGAGGAAACAGGGAGGACACAAGTGAATGAGAAAAATGCTATTACCGTGTTTTCTCATTTATAAGAGACATCATCCCAAGATAAATTTCTTTATTAGTTTGCAGTTGTAAGAGGAGACAATCCAAGAACATGTGAGTAGATACATGGTTTTTGCTATAAAAATGAAACCATATTTTTCATCAGCATTCTGTGATTTTAATCTGATGATTTTTAAATCTGTGTTAATTGTATAGGGACAGAGAATGCTGATTGGGCCTGCTCAGGCACAAATAAAATCAAAGATTTTTCAGGTTTAGAGATTTTAGAAAGAGGGTTAAAAAGGAGGTGAAAGCAAAGCTTCACTTCTGGTGATGTTTGCAGTGTGCACGCAGGGTTTGGGGCAAATTGGTACTCAAATTCTACATAAAACATCCTGAGGCTGTAGGAGAGTCATGCGTGGGTTTTCAGGATTCTCTGTAACATACATTTCATCATTGGTCTCGTGTGAAAAATGGACACATGTTTTTGCGCGTGCCTGGGAATATCAGGAATATTCCAAAATGCTGAAAGTGTTGCCTCTAGAGTTAATAGTGTTCATATCCCTGGAAAGATCATAAAAGACTTTATCCGTGTGTTCACCATCAGTTCAGGATTTGGTGGGATTTGTAGATTTTTAAGACCATAAAAGTTCTTCAAGCATCCTACTTTGTTTTGTTTTGAGACAATTACCTCTGTATTCAACATGATGTGTTGTGTTTTGACTGCAAAATATCTCTCAAGTATTTTTTTTTTAAAGATACCCAGAGACATAATCTAATACATCCCTGTATCTTTTCTGCTGCTGTGCCTTATATTTTTCATACCTTACTCTGGACAATTTGGTCCCAGTTTCCAGGGTGAATGTTGTGTTTTTAGCCTCGTCCTCTCACTCCTTCCTTTTGTCACACCTTTCTCCGTTGAGACATCACTTCCACAGTGTGTTACTAGTGTCCAGAATGCTGGAGCTGCATGGTGAAATGTGCCTAGAGGAATGTCTGCTACAAGTCATCCTGTACATCTGTGTGATTATAAGCTGTTTGTTTTTCTACTTGTGCATATAGAAACTCATGTTCTTACCTTTCTCATAATTTTAAAACCAAATTTCTGGTCCTTTCTTCCACATGCAAACACTCCCTGCCTGCTCTGTTTCACCTTCTTTGCTGGTCATGGAAGTTAAGTCCATAATAACCAAAACATTCTTGCTGCACAATATGTATTTTAAAAATATTATAAAAGTTAATTTTAGTCACAGAATGATTTTCCTGAGGAATTATGCATCACTGCACCTTGTGCTTCTGATTTTATACAACATAATTACACCTTCTATTGACAGTTTTCTCTGCATTAATGGTAATTATGCCATTTAATGAAATTACAGTAATTGCATTAAAAAAATATAATCTGGTGCAAATTAAAATGATATATTGACTGCAATTTTTACTATCATATGTATTTTTTTTGAAGTTTGTTTTATAGGTGCAAAGGACATTGGCAGGAGCAGGGGAACAATGGGGAACCAGCCACCTCAGTACCTCCAGTGTGAGTGGCAATGCTTGCTGCTGGTGTGCTTCATGGTCCCTGCACACTCACCCATGTCAGCATACTTCATTTTTACTGGCAGCATTTCCCACTATATCAGGTTTAGGTTTCTTGCTAATCAAGGCTGCTGCCAGGGTTGGGTACAGGTGTGAGCTTTTTTTCAGGCTCAGTCCTAGCTGGTAGCTCAGGCCAGCTAGATAAGGAATGCAACACACACAGACAGTTTGCAGTGCCATTGCAGTGTGTCTGATAATTGTTTTATGATGGGTTAGTACTGGGAGGAAAGGAAAGAATACGTGGAATATGTGGTGATGCAGCAAAATGTGTTGGAAATACAGTTTCTGGTCAAAACAACTGCAGTTGTTTAATGGTGGGCAGCTGGAAAAAATTAAAGGCATAGGATTACTTGGAACAGTTTGGGTTTCCCAAAAAGCCAGCTGACGCAAGAGTGGGGAAGTCCTGGGGGTTATGGGTGCTCAGCAGAGCAGCTGGGGGGTTTGGGTACAGCAGGAAACCCAAACTTAGCCTTTTGAGCTCCTTGCTGCGGAAGTGAGATTTTGGCACCTTCTCCAAAACTTTTTAAACCCAGAGAGATATGGAAGATGCTCCATTTTTGGAACTGGAATCTTGAGAATCCACAGGGCAAGCTGGGTGAGGCTACTTAGGTGTTCATTACTGTGCCAGTTTGCTTCAGTCCTAATCTAGGATATCAGCAGAGAAATGGGTTAGAATGTGTATCCCATGAACTTGAGGGCATCTCTGTGTGTGCCATTTGACATGCTGCAAATTAAGCTTGCAGTATGTGAGCTGGGTCCTGGTCAACTCCACCTGTAGAGGAGACACCAACCATCTTATTAAACATGAACAATTTTTTTCTCCATATTGAGCTGGGCTATATTTATACTGATGATTTAGAGGCAAAAAACCATTAACCTGTTGACAGTGTCCTCTAAAATTGCTAATGCATATATCAGTAAGAGGATAATATGCTTTTCCCTCAGGAAAGATGTTTGTTAACTGAAAATCTAAGTCTTCTGGGTTTACTTGGGGTAAACCATTCATTCTGCATATGGACAAGTGTATCCTGCATGTTATGGTTAGACTTTCCCAAGAAAAACACAAAATGTTCTAGTCCTGTTTGTATTAAGCATAATTCAACCCTGGACATGGCAACAATGTATGGGTAAAACATCCTGTTTAACTCCTGCATTGTTTTGTAAGACTGGTTTTTATTTGTTTGTTTGTTTATTTCCTTGATGGGAGGGGAATTATAGATCAGTAAGAGGAAATTCTTGGGACAAAAGTTGAAGAGGGCATATGAGGAAATCAGTGGGGTAGGGAGAGCAGTAACAGCTGTGAAATCCAAACAACTTAGTATTGAGGCCAAATCACCAAGCATCTCTTGGACCTCCGGCCAGCCAAGCAGAGAACAGAGGTTAATTTTAACTGAGACTTTGCTATAGATGGGATTAATTCAATATTTCATAGGGTGGGGATGGAAGATGTATGTATATGCAAGCTTCCCTAAGATCTTTCTTATTTTCCCCATGAATTGTCTGCTAGTTTTGAACAAGTAGTTCCCTGTTACAGAGTGCAAACCACCCTGCCATGACTACATGTGTAACTGGTGACAAGGGTACAGTCTTTTTCTCTCCCCCCTTCTTTTTCCGCCTTATAGCTGAAGACAAAATATAAATCATTGTTCTCAGACTATTTGGAAACAGCATTAAAGTAATGGTAGATTAAAATGCCTCCACATTAAAAAGCTAAATAAAATGAATAGATGTAATCCTAAGGAGAGAAGAATGAGTATTCTTCAAACACTGAATAGAAACTTGGAAAAAGAAAAAGCTTTAAAAAGAACAAAAAAGTACTAATGCAAAAGAGATGGTCTTTACTTCCGCTTTACTGTAGAGCTTTTGCTAAGGGGCTTTTCTCTGTCTGCAGCTTCTGTTTTGCTACAGTTTTAAAGAAGCAGTCGGCAAAAGGACAAAATGCAGCTCATATTTAAATAGGAGAGGTGTAAAATAACACTCTGTTACAAAAATTTGTTCATATTTGAGCCCAGAGCTGGTGCTGGAGGAGCAGTGAAAGGCAGGGTTTCAGGAATTTGACCTAGTAAGTAATTCTTCAGAGCCCCTAACATTTCCTCCCTTCTGTAAATCCCTGGCAAAGGCACATCTTTAAAATTGTCTCAGACTGCAGTGAAAAAGCTGGATCAGAGACATGTTTTTATTCCAAGCTATTAGATCCCAGTAAAAGCATTTTTTCTAGTGACAGAGGGAAGGTTTACATCCTGCTTCCTCCACACTGCTTGTGGCAGTGCCTGTGAGAATGCACCATTTGTGCATGCAGAACGTTAAGAGCACATTACCTGACACATGCGAGTAGCTGCTCAGATGAGAAACAGACTTCTCTAGGCAATTAAAGGAGCTGCTTTTACCCTTCTCACAGCAATTTTTACATTTCCAGTATTATTCTTCTGTGGTTGAGGGGAATACAAGTTAAGGTTGAGATCCCAGGCTCTGCTTTGCTGCAGCAGTTAAAATTCCTGGAATAGCAACAGTGATATTGATGATGCTGAGAGACACACAGCAAAGTAAACACATGTTATTTCCAGCTCTTTCAAAAATGCAAGGACAAAGTTAATGGGGAAATAACCACTTAGAAGCTTGACAACACTATAAACAAGATTTAAAAAGCAAAGTTTGAAGCTTTGGAGTCTCGGTGAGGTGGAATTGAGCAGAGACCAGTACAAATATCCCTTTTAACTTTGAAAAGGATAAATGGTTGTATGTTTCCAGCTCAGGGGTTTTAGGGATTTGTTTTTTTAAGCAGCGAAATGTTCTAAAATAAATAAAAATAAAAACAAAACTATGTTTTGCATCTGAGGACTAATATTAATCTCCCACAGGCCTGCTTAACAAGGCACTTAGTCTGTATAGAGTCCATTGCTTTTGGGGCTGGGGAGCTTCCCTTTAAAATAAGCTTATGCTGCACTCATATTTTTGAGTGATAGTAGTGCTTTCTGTGCTGTGTACTTGCATGCATCACATAGGGATGATTCCATGAGCCCTGGTAATGAAGCAGACCTAAATCAGTGCCTCTTACTCTTCAACTACATTGTGTTGGTTTTAGTTGATGATAAAGCCTTTTAATAACTTGGTTGTGTGTGTTTATAGACAAAATATTCAAGTAAAAGCCCAGTCCTGCTGGAGGATAAGCCTGAGTATAGCTGGTCAGCAGGAATGTGTATGCAGGCGTCCAGTAAAGAATTAAAGCAATGGGAAGGAAATTCAGTTTTGTTACAATATATAGGTGTATCCCAATACGTGTCTCTATTAAAATACACATATCTATATAGCTATCTTTCTCCATAACCGGATTATAAATATATAGTTTTCATCTGTTTGGCTATTGAATGACTGCCCACAAAGCCAAGCCCAAACGTGCAAAGGTTTTATCTAATTAAAAAATAATGTAAAAGGGTTCTTTATAGGTAAAACTTGAACGAAAGCATCCTCAAACACTTCTGCCTGCCTTTGTACTCAAGTTGTGACCTGTTAGAGAACTCTGCTAGGCACTTGCATTTCCAGCTAATTTGATATTGCCTTTTTTTTCCTCCCCTGGTTGAAGCTTTGTCATTTGTTTCGAAGCTGTCATTTGTATTAGTCTCCCTGGCTGATCTTTTTGGGCTCTCGTCAGGTGGTGTATGTTCTCCATTGTGTGCCTGGTCTTGGCAAGCTGTAGGTCCTTTTATTGCCATATGACGTGGGCGTGCTTGCAGCAGTAGCCTGTAATTATACCCACCACAGGTGACAGTTACAAGAGAGCTTTGGTAATAATTTTAGCTGCCTGATCTGATGTTTATGAAGAGTGGAACCCTCTTTGTGGTCTGGCTGGAGTTTCCTATATTGTTTTGTACTTCAGCTGTTTGATTTCTGAAGCTTTTTTTATTAACCCCTAACATAAAATGTCTTGTGTCTTTTGAAGTTCTGAAGTTTTGTGATAGATTATTGTTGCTCTTATGCTGCTTTGTATATTGTCATATTTATTTTTGCATATCTTGTCTTTATCTTGCTCTGCCTGTCAGGGTAAAAGCCTGTTGCTTGTTTTATTTGTATATGTAAAATAGCTGAACTCCTGTTTCTAACCACTCGTTAATAGATACACTGTGTTCTTGCTGTGAAACTAATCACAGATTAGCATTTAATTTTTTTATATGCATATATATTAATCTTTGAGTGTTATTTCATTATTTTATGAAACATCAAATTCGCTACCCATGAAGGCAGCGCTGGTTCTTTTACTCTCAATACAATTACATAATTTGCATAAGCCAAAGGTGAATTTAAGTTATGATTCTTATTGTTACCTTACAAGCCTTCATCCTGATGTTAGGAATTTGCTACAAGAAATTGTGGAAAAGGTTGAAATGCAGAGTACCTGCAAAGGGGCTTTTCTCTTGTGATGTATTTCTTTTTGCAGTTTAGAGTCTTTAGAGGAACTTCACATTAAATGTCTTGCACACCTTCTGAATTTGTGAGAAAGCAGTAATTTGTAGTTCTTATCAATCGGCTGGTAGGTTGGAAAACAAGAGGAATTTATTTATAACCATTTGCTAGCTTATATGGTCCTGAAGAGACCGTGTTCCACATCAGGGTCTAGTCATTTATGTTTTCCCAATTTTCCTGTTGCCTTTCAGGAAAGTTCACTTTATTCCTAGATTAGAAATTACATAAAAAAAAGATGAAATTAATATTCTAAGTTTAATGATTATGTATCTGTGTGAGACTCATGAAACAGGGGTGTGAGAGAGAAGCTATTTACCCACCATTATTAGAAATACCAGAATTCAAGAAGCTTAGGTGTAAAATTCCCAGAGTTTGGCGTGGATTTATACTATGCAAGCTGGATGGAAAAAGGCATTCAGCTCAGCCCAACCAAAAAATAATAAAGGTAGGAAATCCATGGTATCTATTATGCAAAAGTATGTATTACGAAGTGGAATTATTGTTAAAATTCTTCTACTTAGTGTTCTCTTTTTTCCCTAGAAACCCCAGGTGCATTGATTTTCTTTCAGTCAGGATCTGCTTGGTTTTGTCGCATTATTCACATTCCTTTGACCTGGCACCTCTTGGAAAGTACTTTAAAGCACTGAGTTTTACAAGAAGGTTGTAGATGTTGACTGTTCTTCCCTTCTCTTTTTTTCTTTTTTAAAAAAAAAAACCAACAAATTCTCAGATGCAAGCTTAAAACAATGCATTCCCTTGAAACATAGATGAAAGTTTAATCATTACTATGTATATTTTAGTTTATTATGAGGCAATAAGTAGAGATTAATCTGTAGGTGGTTTAAATCACTGCAACTCCATTAACTTTCAGCAAACTGATGTTACTTTTAACATCACTTAATCTCCATACTCCTGGGGCAACTCCTATGTGAATTGTAACAGCAGCTTTTCTGAGGATGAAGAAAATCCTGTAGGTGGCGATGGACCCTCACGAATGAGCCAGCTCTGGCGTTTTCAGGCTTTTGTCAGCTTTTTCTGGCAGGTTTTCTTTCTCTTGCTTGAACTCTTTTTACTTTAATTCATCCATTCTCCCAGCGCTTAATCTAACACTAGTTGCAGAAATCGTGACAACTGGAAGAAAATTCCTGTTTGAAGGTAATGCAACATTTTGGTTTTATGATGGAGAGAGATGCACCTTGAGGGGTATCTCTTAAGGCTTTCCTCTTCTTGCGGGGTTTTTTTGGATATTTTTATTTTAAATAAGAAAGAGTTGGAGCCCTTACAAGATCTGAAATAAAAGGGGATTAGCATGGAAGCTGCAGAGCAAACCCATTTTTTAAAAGCTCTTTCTCTTTTAGTTTTACTTTCCTTCACTAGCAACTAAGATGTGCTTTGACTTCGAGGCTAGTCTTAAGCAACCAGGAAGTTCTTGGGTTGTTTAAGGATAACAGTAATAACAAAAATACCCTAAGTCAGGATATGTCCTTTCTATTATTTTTATTTTTTTTTTTTTTAGCATTCATTAGGAAATAAAGCTGGAGCAATGGGATTATTGAAAAATCCCAGATATATGATCAACAAAATCTGTACTATTAATTATTAATAAAATTTACTACTGCCACATTAAAGGATTGCACTGGTACCAGTAGTATCAATAGAGTTTTACTTCATGAAAATTAATCTGTTATTCTTGTGACATCCACACTGTAGTCAAGCTTAACTTGGTTTGAGGTGGGCATTTTTTTGTTTGTTTTCAAGGCTGTGCTGTGATTTTCAGAAGTGTTAATAAGTATGTAAAGCATGTAGTGATTTGTACAAGTCTAATATGCTGATTTATTTTAGCCTTAACATTCCCCATGTAAAATCAGCACATTTACTGAAAGATGAGTTCATATGTGAGCAAAAGTCTCCACTAAAACAGCCTTTATTTACTCAACTAGCTCAGGTTCAGAACTTTCTACTTGCTTTTTGGAAGAAGTTGCTGTCTTCTGTATGTCCCTTCAGCTTTCATCTTTTAATGGAACAGAGGAGCTGCACAGCTCTGTATCAAAGCCAATTGTCAACTTTCATTAGATGTATTCTATTGTTTGCTCAGATTAGAAATAACTGCATTACACTTTGAAGGCCTGTTTGTTTTTAAATATACTAGGTATATGTGACCTTTTTGTCATTTGTGATGCACTTGGTTTGGCAAATCTGAGATACCCATGTAAACAGCAGCAAAACTATTTTTAATGCAGGTTCTTGACAAAAAGCACTTTTTGGAGGTCTAGAAAGGTCGAACAAAATCCAGCAGCTAATGTAAAGCATTGATAGACTCATACAAGTGTTGTTAGCTAGCACTGTCCCTTAAATAGACTACACAGGGGAAAAAAAAAACACTGCTTTGTGGGACTGCAGCAGTGGGTGGAAATCCAGTTAGCTGGTTTTAAAACCCCATTATGCATTGTCCATATGAGAACAGTTTGGATGTTACCTCTCTCAGAACATGATGGCAAGAAATTTTAATTCCATTTAGAAAAAATAGCACTGAGCAAATTTTCTTCAAATGTTTAGAATATTAAATGGGGAAAAGCATAATTGATACAGTGATATTCCCTCTTTTTTTTAACCAAAGATGCCTATCAGGAATTAGATGATGACTTGTGCTAGCAGTTAAGAAAGCTTCCCCAGACACTTCCATGTACACGTTTGGGAAAATTATTTGCAATGATCTATTTCAATTTCCTTAATAAACTAGACCCGACTTCCTAATTCCCTTTCCCCCAAGTCCCTCCACGGGGGTTAAGACATGAAGTATTTTGAAATTATTATCAGATAACTGTTTCTGTGAATAAAAAGCTAATCTCTGCTTTTTTAAAAATAGATTTAGATTCCAAAGCTGAGAAATAAACAGTGGTGGTAGAAAGGAAATATGAGATTAATAAAAATGAGGACATTTTGCAGAGCTACTCTGGATTGTTTTAATCTTCCCTCCCCNGACCCGCCCGCGCCCGGCCGCGCCCTCCCCGCGGTGCCCGGTGGGGGCTGGCGGTGTCCGCGCCGGGTCCCGCCCCGCGGCCCCTCCTCCCGCACGGGGCAGCCCGGGGGGGGCCGGTCCCGTCCCCCCCCCCCCCCCCCCTTTTTTTTCTGGGAAGTGGCACTTCTGTAACAGCATGCATTGCAGTGGCTCTTCTGCTTTCTGTTTTAAAAGTTGTATGAATACTAGCAGAGATAGTGGTCCTTTAGTGCCCAATGAATACCGCCTCACACACTGATACCTATAGTAACACATACAGAGTGACTACGAGATGAAATGCTCTGGTTAAAAAGCCTTAGGGAAGCATTATGTGTCTGAGGTCTGATCTATTGTCTGGGAGGTCGGAGAGTGTTAATGCACTCTTCAAAGATTAAGACTCCCTCTCTAATTGCTCCAACACTTCCTTAAAGGATTTAAACAGGCAGGAAAGGTGATGCTCTTTGTCAATTTTTGTCTTCTGACAGCTGTTGAAGTTTATCTGTCTTTCCATGGAGACCACTACATCACATAAACCAGGCAATGTCAAAAGCACAAAACGTAAATTAGGACTGAGAGCAATGAATGTTATTATTTACAACTTCGTTATTTCAGCTTTTAAATACTTTAAAGTTGGGGACAGGATGCTTTCACATGCTGTGCTGGTGATGGGAGCTCCCAATGTCCCACAAAAAGTTTAACTCATTGAGTTTGATAAAAAGTCACTCTTTCAGTAATTCTAAGTGGATCACATTATTGCCTGCATCCCTTAGAGCACATCTGGTGATTCCCCACTGCATCTCTGTGGTACCATGTCAGTGCATGTAACAGCCACAACCACTGTGTGTATTACTGCTTATTTATCAAGGCACAGTGCTAAACCTGAGCTACTGTGAGGCACTGTTTGCTGTTTACTACTAATTTTTCCTTTCCCTCATGAAGTCTGATAAGAATTTGATTTCCCTTGGTTCATAGAATCTAAATCCTATAGAAAAGCTGACTCAGAAGCTCATGTAGGAAAGTTTTTCTGCTGCTTAACCACCATGTCTACACTGACAAGTGCCTCACCCCCATCACTGGCTTTATGAAGCAAAATAGAAATTTGCCTAGGTAAAACCAATTAAAAGAACAAGCTTCTTATTTTGAAGTGTAGCTATTTGACAGTCGGCACCAAGTAGTTTTGCTGCTGGTTTAGATAACTAGCCTATTCTAATGGCTTATGTTTTCAAAAGATGCTTCTCTTGCTTGGCAAAGAGCTTTAAAAGCAGGGGATTTAAAAAAAGGTGAATTACTGAGAAAGGAGAAAAGCATGGCTCAACACCAGGAGAATTTTGAAGATTTAATATTTGGGCAGCAAGGCCACAGCATTCTCACATTCACAGCAGGGTGATGTTAGTGCAACAAGAGTGGAATTTGACCCATCTCTTCAGAAATGTCCATTCCTGTTTCCCAGACAGATGCGAGTGCATCCTGTTTCACTGCAGCTCCCACAACGTGACAGGTCCAGCTAAACAGAGAAGCCACCCTGTAGTTATTTTTTTCCTGGTGGATCAGAAGCATTTTAATTTGATAGTGTCTGTGTTTTTGCTAGTCTTGCAGCATCTAAATGTGTTGGTGTATATAATCAATTTCACACATCCAAATGTATAAATCTGACCTATATAAATATACATCTATTCAATGCCTCTTTTCTAGGCTCTGAGCAGATGACTAATACAGCTGTTCAAACGAGAAAAGGATTTTTTTCCCTCTTTTTTTTTTTTTTTTTTTTTTTTTTTTTTTTTTTTTTATTTTTTTTTT